>OX123203.2:27560324-27745650 GCA_944739405.2 Euclidia mi
TGCCTAGCTCTACTCACATATGAGTACCAGCAAGAGTCATCGAATAACCCTGAAGGGTTACTTCATTAGTTCCAGGGGTAGGGTCTCTTATGTACAACCAAAATGAGCCCAAACTCGGCATGCCTAGCTCTACTCACATAAGAGTACTAGTAAGACTCATCAAATAACCTTGGAAGGTTACTTCACTAGTACCAGTGGTAGGGTCTCACTAAAACAAATAAAATGAGCCCCAACCTGGCATAACTAGGTCTACTCTTTTATGAGTTCCAGTCGCAACACTTGAATGGGATGGTATACCATCAGTCCACATAATCTTACCAGATTTCAACGCAAGAAACAAAATAATATCTAAATATCGGAGTATATCCTGAATCAACATAATGGAAAAAATAAAGTAATAATGTCCATTTAGGTATATAAAAATAAGAAACTTATTTGTACGTAACTCGCACAGCCAGGCCTATAACACATAGATACATATCACAAAAAACTCTAAGTCTCAAAGTTATTTAGTTGAACTACATTTCCGCAAGTTACCGTACGTAGTACGTACTGTTGCCGCCGTGTCGCTGCAGTGACGCGATTTTGTACCTACTAATTTTGTAAACGCGTCCTTAAACTGTGCGGACTGTGCCTACAGTACCCACAGCCGCGATCGTGCCGCAGCTCGCATGCGGCGCGTCTGGTAGGTATATAACTCACGAAGACGGCCGAGTTACAATACTGTTAGATTATATTACCGTGACTAAGGTCGAGAGAATTGAAAAGTTCCTTTTATAAACACAAAATTTCTTTCGTAGACCCCTGATTCCTTGCCTTAAACTTGATCGATTTAACTACTATTTTCATTAGAAAGTAATGAAAAGCTTTGGCCGTGTCCCGATGATTCCTTTTTATGTACTTAATATTAGTCAAGTAAGATTGCTGGATGTTTGAACACAGCGGCGAAATCTGGACAACTTTTAAGATTTTTAAAGGTTCGGCTCTTTTAACCATTCATCCGCCTATCCTAACGATATCCCACTTTCAACCCCGGGTCTGCTTACTAGTCTCACCAAATTTGGTTGAACATTAGCTTTTCCACGGAGTAAATGCCTCTTTAAATAATTAATTTACGAAAAAAGAAAAACATAGGGACTATGCCAATAGAGACTATATTTTTTAGGAAAATAATGGCATTAACCAGGAAGGTAAAACTTTTGTATATGAAAACGGCACTTGTGTTTCCACTTGGTGCATTAGACATTTGAGGGGACGTTTAACATAGCCAGAAGAGAATTGCTGAGATAAAAACAATGTTAAATAGATGTTCTCCCATATCCGTGGTGCGTGAAATCCCTTCATTAGGTACTTGTGTGTTAGGAATTCTTACAATGCAGGATGAAACATTATTTTCAACGTCTATTTCTAGTAAGAATTTTCTATTAACAATAATTCTTCTTTATCCGTATTGTATTTGACAAACACTGTACACGGCACCCGCGGACGCGCCGCCCGCTTCACTGCGGACACCAAGACGCACGCGGCGTTAGTCGTAAGTATGAATGATGAAAGAGAAAATGTTTTATAACAATAGCAAGAGGAAAACTAGCAAAAGTTTTAATTTGAGTAAAAGTGTCATGTATGTTTTTCGTGGATGGATGCGTGCGAGATATTAGTTTAATTAGACGAGGCCCACCGTGTCTGCGGCAGGCCGACTCAGGTGGGATCGCGGATGGTATGCCAACGCAATTCCCGTGGCCCGGCCATTCAATGGGATCAGTTAGAGGTACACGATGCTAGTTTTAGCGAGTAGTCCCGAAGCATCTCGTCGGGGAGTTTCACATCCCCCCTACGCTGATCCCCTTTATTCTAGCGTAGGGAAGTACCCCGTTAACCGTGGTTTCGAACATGCGTCACAAAAGATGCTTGATGCACTAAGAAGGAATTGCTCGAAATTGCCACAGGAACGAGAAAGAACGGTTCATCAACGGCCGCAGCTACGCCCGGGCGGCGCGGCGTAGCTGCGGCATCCTTTAGATTGATTTCAAATACTTAATATCCAGTATACACATGAGCGAAGATCACTCTATTACATAAATGCTTATTATTTGTCCGTTGTTTGAATGCTTGTAAAGTGCCCCTTTGTACAAAAATTTTATATATCGCGGCAGCTTTACTTAAAAAACTTATCAGAATCTGCAATGACGCTAATTAAGAGATCTTACTGAGGTTACAAAGAAAAAAATAAAAAATGTACATGTATAATAAAATTCATTCGTTGGGTTGTTGGATTTTTTGTTTGAAACAAAAATTTTATTTGAATAATATTGTTGGTCAATTACCTGGTTGCCATGGAGCAAGGTCTGCTTAGCTTAGTATTCTCTGATCAGATAAGCGTATGCGAGTTGTCCTTTAAATTGTATGTTGCCCTATCAAATAGTTCTGTAACGTTTTAAAGTCAAATAACAGTATGTTCATCTTGAGATAATATAATAAAGAAAATCATTGTTATTCTAAAGGCGATATTCTATAGTGAATAAATAATTGTTATCTTTTTATGACTGCTCCCGCCCAGGAATAAATCCTGTGAGCTTTACAAACATAGGTACAATTCACACAATGTATAAAATGTACATATGTAAAAACTAACCTTTTATCCAAAGAAGAAGTAAATGCGTATGGCCAATAATTGGTAGCGCGCCCGGATAGGCGGGCGGCATCTTATGCGCCTTCGCATTTCGCTTGACGTACGCATATAGCCAGTATACGCACCAAAACACACACACTGTCAACACCGCATACATTTTTGACTGAGCAGATTATTTTATTTCTGTCTCTTATATATATTACGTATGGAGAACGGTACCACCCGCTTTTTGAATGAATAATTTAATTTATTTAATT
Source organism: Euclidia mi (assembly GCA_944739405.2). NCBI lineage: Eukaryota > Metazoa > Arthropoda > Insecta > Lepidoptera > Erebidae > Euclidia > Euclidia mi. The sequence continues at coordinate 27,563,211 of OX123203.2, forward strand.
AGTATTTTATTTATGCTCATATAAAATATATTACCTAATAAATCTGGATGAATTTAACAACAAAGAGCTTGTTGGTTTATTTGGTTAAACATAGAAATTAAAAAAAAATATCTCTGGAACTTCTGGTTCGACTTGAATAGTTATTTTTGTGTTAGAAAGAACATTTATCGAGGAAGGCTACAGACTCACACAGACTTTTTCCAGGTAGTAGAGCCTTGCTGATTTCAGCATGAATGGGCCGCCTCGACCGGGGAAGTAGAAGAAAATTGACGTAAAGTAACAGTACCTAAACTGTTGCGTTTCGTTCGGTGAGTTAGAGTGCCGGAGGCCCTATAACCTATTTCTTCTCCCTCATCCGACTCCTCATCCTATACCTTTTCCCCATCCTAAGGGACGGTAACGTACATGTGACTCCTGTGGTGTTGCTTGTGTCCATGGGCGGCGGTAATTGCTTACCATCAGGCGATCCATCTGCTCGTTTGCCGCCTATTACTTTAAAAAAAAAACTATAAAATCACGCTATGAGACACGGGTGCGAAGTAGTAACCGTAAATATCGCAGGTGAAACCGAGGGGCACAGCTAGTTTACACAAGCATAACAAAGATACATAAAATGAGTTTTCGGTTATGCTTATAATTATTATTTTATTACCCATGTTCAAAGAAAGGATTAACTCCTTTCTCTAAACATTATACAATAAGTATTGTACATGTGTGTAGGTATAATAAAAATAGTCTACCATATACTCAACATATAATAATAATAATATCTAATCATTTATTTACGGACAATTACAGAATTAACAGGCAAAATATCCATTATCTAGTACCCATAGTACAAGCTCTGCTTAGTTTGGGACTAGATGGTGATGTGTGTATGTGGTATAATATTATAAAAAAAAAACCGAATGTGCTACAACTGATAGGTAGAAATTTATCATTTAACAATATTGTAAGTAGCAAAATTTATTCATAAATAGATTCACCCTAAAACTAGGGCACCTTTACACATACAGTTAATAACGGATATTTAGTATAATAGTAAAACTGACTCTGACTTTTCGAAGTTATGTGTGTATTAAAAATGATAATTATCGCGCGCTTAACATTGTGTCCGGTACATGGCAATAGGCTTGCCCCCTATATTGGGACGGCAACATAACTGGCGAAGTATGCGTGTAATACACCTCTGGGATAAACCTTCACCTTCGGGGATAAAGGCGTGAAGATATGTTATGTAAGTGAAAATAATAATTTCCTAAATTATAAACTACTATTGTACCTATATACTTAACTATTATTGTTATATTTCATGGGTATTGGGTATATACTCGTATAAAGTTTGAGTAGGTAGGTATTATGCGTGTATAAGGAGAGGATTTACTCTTTTTTCTTAATATAAAACAGAAAGCATTGTAAGACCAGAGAAAGTATCTTTGTCTACGTGGAAAAGTGATACAATAATTTATTAAATAAACATTACATTATGTAAACTGCTGTGCAAAGGTTTTAAACAGTCGTTATAGGGAGTCCGTATTTCTGATTAAACTGACACTAATCTAAACAACGGAATATCGCTATATTAGGCGCAATTAAATTAAAATGAATGACATTAGAATGAAAATTAGAGATTCATCAGCATAATGAATCTCCGTGGTCCTCCTCTGGGAAAAGGTCAAAAACTTCACATTAAAACCGATACCAACACGTCTGACCAGCTAGGTATGAAGCGTGTCAAATCTATTGATGCACAAAACATTGGAAAGGAACATCATCATCATCATCAGCCTTTAACAGTCCACTGCTGGACTAGGCCTCTCCTTTGAAAGGAGGAATTGGCCTACTACACCACGCTGGACAAACGGGTTGGTATAGGGTTTGTATCAAATTTTCGTTCTGTTACAGTGCTGTTCTCTGCATAATATGCTACCGCTGGCGGCTCTTACGACACCCATGGGATGATATGGGGTGGTGACATTCCGTATTCTTAATCCGTCACCACACGGACGTACGGACCATAAGAGAGGTGATTTTCAGCAGTGAATTGATAAAGGCTGCATGCAATATACAAGCTTATTTGTATTATATCTGCAGAAAGCTTTAATTTATTTCTCTACAATGATACAGTAAATATTCAGAGATTGGAGGAAATATCAAATTCTTTGACTCAACGTGATACATTTATTAATTAAAAAACATTATATGTAAACGTATTCTTACTATTTTTAGAGATTTACTGCTTTCGTAGACTATATTATAAAGCAATAAAACTGGCTAGGAAGCGGTAATAAAATAAATGGCGGGTACGTCTCACACTTAAGATTTGCAGACGACATCGTCATCGTGGCTTAAAACCGTGCAGGACTTGTAAGTATGCTAAAGAGGTCTGCTGGTTGCTTCGGCCTCCGAAAGAACTAACACAAACAAAGGTGAACTTAATGTCCAAGGCATTGTCTACTTTAAGGAGGGGTGGAGACATGACAATTGCGTTCAACGATCATGTTTCCAAACCAGTTTGACATTGGAATCTTGAAGAAGCGAGCATATTCCTTTTTAAAAGGTAGGCAACGCACTTGTGATCCTTCAGGCATTTCAGGTGTTTATGGGCTACGATGATTACTTACCATCAGCTGACCCGCTTGTTCGTTTGTCTTCCTATGTTATAAAGAAAAAATAAAAAATATGTTTCTCTGAAGCTGATTATCCTCAATGGGGTCCTTCTCGAGGTAGTTTGGAAGTATGTCTACCTTATGAAAATCCCGTGTTGGATAAAACAATTTCAGCATACCCGCAAAAGAGTGTGCCGTTTTGATCGATGACTTGTTGCCATCTTGTGGGTAGTGCCATGTTCCCATTCCTGTAGAGTGTGTGTTCACAGTGTTCTTTTGAGGTTAGCTTTATGCTTCCTAAAGAGATTTGCAATGACCGAATCAGGTGGAAATCCGATGGAGCAAGGTCAGGGCTATACGGAGGATGCATCAACACATCCCAGCCAAGCTCTCTCAATTTTTGCTGCGTGGCTATAGATGAGTGCGGTCTGGCGTTGTCATGGTGGAACACCACGCCCTTCCTATTCACCAGCTCCGGCCGGTTTTTCTCAATAGCTTTTTTTAACCTCATCAGTTGGTGACAGTAGAGGTCAGAATCGATAGTTTTACCCGGTGACAAAAGCTCATAGTGGACGATTCCTTTCCAATCCCACCATACACATAGCATCACTTTGTTCCGAGTCAGGCCGAGCTTTGCCACGGTCTGTGGGGCTTGTCTATGCTTCGACCATGATTTTATTTGCACATGCTTATCATAAGTCACCCATTTTTCGTCAGCCGTAATCAACTCTTTAAGAAATGGTTCGGAATGTTACGTTTGAACAAAGAATCGCAAATGGAAAAACGTTGCATTAGGTTTCTGTCAGTGAGATCATGTGGTACCCAGATGTCAAGTTTTTTCATGTACCCAGACTTTCGTAAATGACATAAAACTGTTTTATGATAAACATCCAGTTCTTCAGCAATGTCGTAGCTACTAATATGTCGATCTTGCTCCACTTTCTCAAAGATGGCACTGATTTTATCTGTGAGTGTGTCCAGAGCGAACCTCCTCTTTAACACTAAAATTTTCAGACTTGAAACGCTTGAACCACATTTGTGCTACTCTTATTGATAGGTACCGCATAAGGTCCGTAAATCGCACAAATTTTATTCGCGGCGTTCGTCGCATTTTTGTAATAAAACTTTAAAATGTACCGAATTTCTTCAGATTCAGATTCAGATAATTTATTGTTGTCACAGGTATTATATGATATTACAAGAAAGGTCTTAATTCTAGAGTACAGCTCTCAGTGACATACCGTACTAGACGGTGTACAATATTCAAACAAGTCAAATTTAAGCAAATCTAATAGCATACAATTAAATAATTTTAAACACATCATAAATTAATTATTTTAAGTCTTTGTCATTAAGGTAGTCAGCGATGCTGTAGTAAACCTTGTACAATAATAATAATTTAACATGCTTTTTAAATATATGTATATTTTCTTCACATCGTAATTTTAGTGGCAATTTGTTGTACAGCTTAGGACCCATACACAATATGCTCTTATTTAGCATGGTTGTCCGTGAAGCTACCAAACACAACATACCTTGACGTCTCGGTCTATTTACCTTTACAAACAAATGTTGGTTACTTTTTAAGAATATCACTGCTTCATAGACATATAGACATGGAAGTGTCAATATTTTTAGAGACCGAAAAAGGGGTTGACAGCTTTCATTAGACTTTATAAGACATATAGAATGAATGAATGAATGAATAACTCTAATGCATTTTTTTGGGCTATAAATGCCAGTTCCTTGTGGGTGGAATTGCCACAAAATATTATACCGTATCTTATTATGGATTCTACATATCCGTGATATGCAGTGATAATGGTTTTACGCTGCAACAGAACCGAGTTTGTAAAATGCATAACAGCTTTGGCTCATTTTATTACATAATTTTTCTATATGAGGTTTCCATGTCAACTTACTATCTATTACTAATCCTAAAAACTTTGTAATGTCTGTTTGAGATATCGATTGTCCACTACTATTAATATTTAAATTACATTCATTGTTTTGTCTTTGAGCGAAATTAATAAAATTGGTTTTGTTAATATTTATGTCTAAATTGTTACATGTCATCCATTCTAAAATACACTTAATTGTCAAATTGATGTCATTTTCTAAAATATGTAATTTTTCACCGGTAAATAGCACGGTGCTGTCATCAGCAAACAGTGTCATGTGGTGGTTGTTACAGACTTGGGGGAGGTCGTTGATATAGACCAAAAAAAGAAGCGGGCCAAGCACACTGCCTTGTGGCACGCCGCAACATGGTGTTTTAGGCTCTGATGTAAACGTTGGTTCAGTTTTAGATGTTCTACAGATTCTGTTCATTTGTGTCATTTGCCGTCGATTTGTTAAATATGATTCTATTAAACTATTCACATTACCTCTCACCCCATATGTTTCCAGCTTGTTTAATAATAAACAGTGATTAAGACAGTCAAAGGCTTTAGAAATATCCATAAAAATTGCTATTACTGGTGTCCTTTTATCTACAGCTGGCATAACTTTGTTTAAAATTCGTCACATACGTTCATTTTGCTTGCTTGAAAAACAATTGAAAAAATTGGGCAAGTGCGAGTCGGACTCGCGAACGAAGGGTTCCTTCGTGCGCGATCTATAAAAAAAAATCACGTTTGTTGTATGTATACTTAAATATTTTTTTAAATTTCCACCTGTTTATTAAGATCGAGTAACAAATTGCTTAAAAATTAAGTTTTTTTGTATGGGAGCCCCCCTTTATTTCTTTTTATTTAATTATTTATTTTGAAATGTAGTATAAAACTACATATTCTGTGAAAATTTTAAGCGTCTACACAGGTAGACGCTTGTATTTTTTGCTCAAAATTACTAACGGTGACAGCACCGTTAGTAATTTTGAGCAAAAAATACAAAAAAAACACGTTTATTGTATGGGACCCCTTAATATTTTTATTTTTAGTATTTGTTGTTATGGCGGCAACCGAAATACATAATTTGTGAAAATTTCAGCTTTCTAGCTATCACGGTTTATGAGATACAGCCTGGTAACAGACAGACAGACAGACAGACGGACAGACAGACAGACAGACGGACAGACAGTTAGCGGAGGCTTAGTGATAGGGTCCCGTTTTTTACCTTTTAGGTACGGAACCCTAAAAATGTCGGGATCTACTTTATTTTTTTATTTATTGCATCTTCAGAATGTCGCATTTAATGGTATTCAAAACCAGCCAGTTACATTCAGTACCTACAGCCAAAGAGGTTTGATTAGGTACTAATGATACATTCAAAATACGAAAATACTTTTGCCCCGACCTATTATGTACCTATATACAGGGCTGATGATTACAGGTGCTAATAGACTTGGGCATTCATTGTAACAAAACAAAAAGCTTCGCGCTTTGTAAATTTGTCAAACTGAACAATCTGAGAACTGATCGGAGCCAAACACCGCTACGAACATTTTCATGATTTTGCTAGCGAAGATTCTAATCATAGAAATTAATTTAGCGGGTCTTAATCGCGTTAACTTTAATTATTTAAGGTATAAATACCTATTTGTTACCGACGTTTCGCTCGTCTTGCACCGAGCGTGGTCGCGGAGAGACTGATGAGAGCTCAGCGACGTCTTGTGGAAGTGCGGGTTTCAGCACCTACCCTCACTTGGTCTTTATTTAAGTTCGCAATGTCGGTACTCCGACACACTACACTAATGACGTCTACACACTGTTGAGATTTATCACTGCGGCGGTGTTTACACTTGCTGATGACTGGATTCCAAGTGGCCGATAATCTATATCCATCCTCCCGGTTGAAATTGTTATAATTCTTGATTTCTACCGCTTCACGTACTATCCTGGAGTAATAGTGACGATCGGTGGATAAGACTTGTGGTTGATGCAGTTCTATCCAGTGGTTTGGTCCAGACTCCAACAAATGCTCAGCTATCGCCGACTTGTTAATATGTCGGTTTTTTACAGCTGTGATATGTTCCTTTACCCTTTCAGCGATTGTACGCTTAGTTTGACCGATATATGAACTACCACAGCTGCAATCGACTTTGTAGAGGCCAGGTGTTTGGAGAGGAATTACATCCTTTGGTGTACGCAGATTGTGTGCTATCTTAGAGAGCGGACTGTATACAGTCTTGATGGAGTATTTCTTGAGTACTGTTCCAACTTTGTCCGTCACTCCCTTTAGATACGGCATGTAAGCGGGCACTCTGCTTACCTCAGGTTTACGCTCGTTCCTCTTCCGACAGAGTAAGTTTTTCTTGTATCCGTTGCACCTAAGTACCTCCCGAACATGTGACAGCTCACTATTTAATTGTTCGGGGTCACATAAGTCATACCCTCTGTTCACTAACGAGGACACTACGGAATCCAAGTGCCGCGGATGGTGGTGCGAGTTCGCGTTGAGATACCTGTCGGTGTGTGTCGGTTTCCTATACACAGTGTGTCCAAGGGTACCATTATCTCTCACTGTCACTTTAACGTCGAGAAAGGGTAACGATCCGTCTACCTCCATTTCGAGTGTGAATCGGATGTTTGGATGTATGGAGTTCAATTTGTGTGCGAATTGTTCTACGTCCTGCTTGTTGCCCTTTATGATGCAGAAGATATCGTCGACATACCTTTTCCATAGTTTCACATTTGACGCCTGCATGTCTTCGGATTCCTCAAAGTGCTCCATCCAGATGTTGGCCATTACCGGTGCTATAGGGCTACCCATAGCCACTCCATCGATCTGGAGGTAATGTTGTCCACGGTATAGGAAGTAGTTTCCATCCAAGCAATTCCTGAGTAGAACGATGTATTCGTTAGACAGACCGTTTTCCCTTAATTTCCTCTCTACGACGTCAAGGCAATCTTGAATAGGAACATTGGTGAATAGTGACTCAACATCAAAACTCACCATCACCTCGTCTGGTTCCCTTTTCATGCTCTTGATGATTTCAATAAGTGAGTTTTGATGTTGAGTCACTATTCACCAATGTTCCTATTCAAGATTGCCTTGACGTCGTAGAGAGGAAATTAAGGGAAAACGGTCTGTCTAACGAATACATCGTTCTACTCAGGAATTGCTTGGATGGAAACTACTTCCTATACCGTGGACAACATTACCTCCAGATCGATGGAGTGGCTATGGGTAGCTCTATAGCACCGGTAATGGCCAACATCTGGATGGAGCACTTTGAGGAGTCCGTAGACATGCAGGCGTCAAATGTGAAACTATGGAAAAGGTATGTCGACGATATCTTCTGCATCATGAAGGGCAACAAGCAGGACGTAGAACAATTCGCACACAAATTGAACTCCATACATCCGAACATCCGATTGACATTCGAAATGGAGGTAGACGGATCGTTACCCTTTCTCGACGTTAAAGTGACAGTGAGAGATAATGGTACCCTTGGACACACTGTGTATAGGAAACCGACACACACCGACAGGTATCTCAACGCGAACTCGCACCACCATCCGCGGCACTTGGATTCCGTAGTGTCCTCGTTAGTGAACAGAGCGTATGACTTATGTGACCCCGAACAATTAAATAGTGAGCTGTCACATGTTCGGGAGGTACTTAGGTGCAACGGATACAAGAAAAACTTACTCTGTCGGAAGAGGAACGAGCGTAAACCTGAGGTAAGCAGAGTGCCCGCTTACATGCCGTATCTAAAGGGAGTGACGGACAAAGTTGGAACAGTACTCAAGAAATACTCCATCAAGACTGTATACAGTCCGCTCTCTAAGATAGCACACAATCTGCGTACACCAAAGGATGTAATTCCTCTCCAAACACCTGGCGTCTACAAAGTCGATTGCAGCTGTGGTAGTTCATATATCGGTCAAACTAAGCGTACAATCGCTGAAAGGGTAAAGGAACATATCGCAGCTGTAAAAAACCGACATATTAACAAGTCGGCGATAGCTGAGCATTTGTTGGAGTCTGGACCAAACCACTGGATAGAACTGCATCAACCACAAGTCTTATCCACCGATCGTCACTATTACTCCAGGATAGTACGTGAAGCGGTAGAAATCAAGAAATATAACAATTTCAACCGGGAGGATGGATATAGATTATCGGCCACTTGGAATCCAGTCATCAGCAAGTGTAAACACCGCCGCAGTGATAAATCTCAACAGTGTGTAGACGTCATTAGTGTAGTGTGTCGGAGTACCGACATTGCGAACTTAAATAAAGACCAAGTGAGGGTAGGTGCTGAAACCCGCACTTCCACAAGACGTCGCTGAGCTCTCATCAGTCTCTCCGCGACCACGCTCGGTGCAAGACGAGCGAAACGTCGGTAACAAATAGGTATTTATACCTTAAATAATTTAAGTTAACGCGATTAAGACCCGCTAAATTAATTTCTATGATGTATACAAATCGCGAAAGTTTAAAATAAAGATTCTAATCGGCGAAAAACTCCAAGCAGAATTACTTTAATTAAGGTTCACCAGAACGCTCTATACAATGCTTGCTAAGACACTTCCGTTTAGTTTTGGCAGTCTATGTATGTATGTTTGTATGTTCCACCGTAGCGCCTAAACTACTGAACTGATTTTTCTGTTATGTAACTTTTACAAGAATGATCATTACATGTGAATGCTCAAGTTTATCAGCGACTTACCGTAAAGCCTGAAGACAAAAGTCTTCAACGAGTGCGTCTTACACGTAATTACCTATAGAGCCCTGACATAGACGACCGGTTGGTGTAGCGGGAGTGTAAGCGACTGCTACGCCGAAGGTCGCGGGTTCGATTCCCGCTCAAGTCAAACATTTGTGTGCATGAACATGGATGTTTGTCTTGGTCTGGGTGTTTCAATACATAATATGTATGTATTTACAAAAAAAAATAGTATATATGTATGTTTATCCATTATCTAGTACCCATAGTACAAGCTCTGCTTAGTTTGGGACTAGATGGTGTTGTGTGAATGTGGTAGAATATTATTATTATTATTATAATATATAGACACTGAATATGCGAATGCCTCACCAATATAAGGTCACTCAGAATTAAGGAGAGAGCTAAGCTTGGAGTTTTTCTAAAGGATCGAATCCCAAATAAAGCACAGATATAGTAAGTCAGAGGTCAAAGTTGTCACAAATATTTAAATTCTATACCTAATTAAGGTATATAAAAATGAAACCCTACCTTTAGCACCCCGTACCTAAAATTGGTCGTCGATCCCAGCTAGCAAATATGCGAACACTCAAAGCAGATACTAACGCTACATTATTCTACACATTTCGTTTCTGAGAAAATACGTAAGATCTGGGGGCCTTGGGATCTTACTCTAACTTGATCGCAAGAAAATTGTGACATCATTATAGTGCATATTTCATACAAAATCTGTACAAAGAGATTGTTTTTGACATAAAGTGTCTGATTTGACTAGTTGGAATCACCGCTATTCTTTTTGTGTTTTGTTTGTCAATTGCCTGGCGATGAATCATAATATAAAAGAAAATAAGAAAACGTATCGATCATATTGTATGACGTCTGTTCCCGTGTCGGAAAACCTACGAAACTATTCATATATGCATCACAAACGAAAATAAGAATATTGAGGCCTAAATATGCCTATGATTTGGATTTTTTGTTAAATGTACTAATTTTAAATTTAATTTTTAAATTTCAAGTAAATATTTATTTCAACAATTCGAATTAAAGATTTAATGTTAAGATATGACAATGTTTGTTAGGTCTGCTAGTGTTGAATAAAACACATAGCACACATCGGTTTGACTATGACCATATGGCTACAGCTATGTAACATCACGCTACGACCCTTAAACGAACCGAATAAAAATAAGAAGAACATTCGTCCTATTCAATATCTTCTCACGTTACGGTCATATTATTGAAGAAAAGGAAATAATAGAAATGACTTTGAGTTAGTTTCGGCTATCATTCTCAAGAGAAAATTTAGCTTAGAAAATCTAGCATCATCTAGAATGGGGTTTTTATTTGTTTAAGTGTTGTAAACAATCAAAATGCAGAAATATTTTGACGTGACAACGTCTTATAAATTGGTTTGCCGGGTGACACTTCAAGAAACTGCGTTACGCTCCGCTCACGTTATGCGCTCACAATGAGAGCGAGTGAGAGGCACGCGTCTTTCATCCTTCTTCCTACTATACGAATGAATATTCACATTAAAATTATTTTACCACTCAAAGTCGTTGTCACGTAAAACTTTCGCCCGTATACCGACTTTACAGGCAACCAATTTTTTTTTTTGGGGGGACTCCATGAGGATTTTCCAACCCGATACGGGTTGGAAAAGCCTCATGGAGTCCCTCCACCCTGGGGGAAGGGCGAAGGGGACTGTCAGACTCTTACTGACTAAAAACCAACCCGTGTTCCTCATGTACCCATGTGTCTGAGGGTTGGGTATCACCGAAGCATTCCTCGCTACCCCCCGATGGGTATTGGCCCGCCAGATGGACAGGCGGGCCCCGAGAAAAACCCACTTGGCGGCGGATGAAGGTGTTGGGCTCCGCCGCCAAAACACCCAGCGACCGCAGAGGATAGGGAGGACGGCAACGCAACACCGCATCACCTCTTCCTCTGGGGCCCCACCGCGACGCAACGATGGTGCGCCCAAATTTGGTCGCGGGAGATAGGGCGCGCGGCAACGCCGCCTTGAAGCCTCTCCTCCCACAACCGCGCCCAGTAGGGCGTAACGTAGTAACGAGGGACAGAAAAACTGTCCCTCGCACCCGCAACTTTGGACGCATTCTACGCAGGCCTCCGTCAAGCCCACACGGAGCGTCCACTCCCGGAATCTCGCTTAGCTTCACCGTGGGTGACCTAACCACGGTGACTGAGCCCCCACCACGACAAGGTGGAGATCCTACGGGGGGGATGCAGAAATAACCTCCTCCGACATGGCCTAACGATCCTTATCCTTAGACAAGTACCGACAGCTTTTTAGGTGCCCTCTGAAGCACGGTAGGAGTAATTATTCATTCTTCTAGCGATATCCCAGTTTAAATCTGGGGTCCGCTTTCTAATCTAACCGGATTTGGCTGAATATTAGCTTTTCCACAGAGCGACTACCTGTCTGACCTCCGCAACCCGAAGGGATAGCAATATTCCATGGTTGAGACTAGTGTCAGTTTGTTTAGAAGGTACTGACATATAACGACTGTCAAAGATCTTCATGACAACCGGGACCGACGGCTTAACGTGCCCTCCGAGGCACGGGACAAGCAAACATTGATAATTCAATACGCACATAACTCCGAAAAGTCATTGGTGCGCGCCGTGGATTCAAACCCGATACCCTCTGCATGGCAGTCTGTTGGTATCTCCACTAGGCTATCGCTGCCTTAATATCGACGTAAAGTAACAGTATCTATATTTTTGCGATTCGTTCGGTGAGTGGGAGTGGCAGAGGCTCCATTCCCCTTTCCTTCGTCATCATTCCACTCCTCCTATTCCTTTTCTCATCCCGAAGGGCGGCAACTTACTTGTTACTCCTCTGGTGTTGCTTGTGTCTGTTGGGCGGCGGTAATCGCTTACTATCAGGCGATCCGTCTGCTCGTTTGCGGCCTATCATAATATAAAAAAATAGATATAGCTTGGCAAGTAACCGTATATGCTGAGTAATAAGTGAAAGTTAAATGTGTTGGACCATAAAGGAAATATTATATACATTAGAAAATTTAAACATAATTAGCATTAAAATTAAATAATGTTATATCAACATACCTTCAAGTCGTGACGCAAATGTAATAAAAATGGAAATTACATCAAGGTACCTTGGTTTCACTACCTCTTTTAATTGTGATAAAGAGTAACGCGTGATTCAATCAGCTATATTGTTCATAATATTTTTAATGAAGTAGCGTGACTTTCTGATACAGGTGTTTTTTACTTACTAAAGGGTCTTAAAGTTATTATAACTAAAACAATGCAAACTATAGTTATGAACAATCAAAATGTGCTTGATACCTTGTAATCGTGTATTTAGATAAGTCATTATAATAATTCATTCTAATTATTATTTTTATTTTCGTGTAAGTAAGTGTGTGACCAACTCAGATAACAGTATATTCAAACCGCCAAAAGGCCTCTGACATGGCTTATCAATTCTTATCCTCAGACAAAAACTAAGACCGAAATCTTTATGTGCCCTCCGAAGCTCGGAGCGCTTCGCGTGCTGATGTTAATGCTACACTCAGTCACCCATCCAAGTGGCAAGCTGTGCAATCGTTGCTTAACGTTGCCTACCTATTAGGAATGTCAAGTCACTCTAGGAGCGCTAATTCATTAATTAGTTATACCTTTGCAACATTCAACAAACTTTCGTCTACCAGGCTGGAGACGCGTTTGACGCCGCCTCCTTTTGCTTTGGTTTTTACCAATTCCAAAAATAACGGATTTAAGATACTTATAAAGTGGCTGTGACATACAGACGAACAGACAGACAGGGCAAATCTCTAAGGGTTAAATTTTTTGCCATGTTTGGCTACGGAACCCTGAAAAGATATATAGGAGTCAACAATTTTGTCAATCGTTGTATTTTATCAGTCACCGTCATCATCAGACCTGTACATACATATCAACTGTCCCGCTGTTGGGCACGAGCCAATTCTCACTACGAGTAAGATAGTCCACGTGCGGGTTACCTGGCTTTACGTGCCTTTCGAGAACATTATGGAGAACTCTCTAACATGCATAATGCCTCACGATGTTTTCCTTCATCGTTAAGCAAGCGATGAATAACAATTTATTTCGACAAGTCCTTAGTGCGTGTCGTGGTTTTGAATCCGTGACCATCTGCGTATCAGACTATCGGTCTCTCGCTGCCTAATATAATCATACTTACTTTGAAGTATTTAAACATTATTTTCTACTTTTTAGAATGAGTTTCTAAATATTATATGTAATATTTAGTCGATTTAGGCAAGGTTAATTTTTGAACGGACTGATTTATGTAGTTATCAGTCGTGTCAAACCTTCGGGTAAAGTACAAAAACCTTTTAATTCGGTCCAACAAGCTTCACCAATATTGACTAAGCTTCGTAATCTTTACAATAATAGGTTAGTGTTATTGGAAAGAATACTTTAACTCTACCAATCCTGAAAGTTATAGGACTCTGTAAACTCAAATAGTTATTTATTTTATAGCCTATGTACCACCAAGGTAAACTTTATGCAGATATTTCCAAATTATATAAACAATAACTAAAAAAATTCTTATGTGACAAGTCTAAGGAGGACTCTCTGTATCAATTATTAAAGATCTTCATGTTAAGAGGGCCCGACGGCATAGCGTGCTACGACGCAAGCTATAACTAACAACTGCAAAAGTAAAAAGTAATAAAGTATATCCACAACTGCACGGTTGGCGTAGTGGTTTAAGCTGCCGCCTCGTCGCTTGACACTGCGCCGAGTGTTGTGGGTTCGATTCCCACACGAGACAGCACTTTGTGTGATTCATAAATTGTTGTTTCGAGTCTGGGTGTTCATTGTGTCCGTTACTCGTAAAGTCCCCCGTGACACAGGATTTAGTCCTAATGCGGGAGTTATCTTTAAAAAAAAAAAAAATTAAGCACATAACTATGAAAACCGTGCCTTCGTACCCGATACCCTGTACATGACAGACTGTTGGTATCTCTAGTATCTTATCTTGACCAGCAACACATCGATGTTCAATAGTTCGCATTTAACAGCCATACCTACTTACTTCTGAAATTTTCATGACCACTTTCAGGCTCCAGTACGGTCTAAGCCATGGAATATCGCTATCCCTTAGAGTTAAGGAGGTCAGACGGCAGTCGCTTTGTGGAAAAGCTGATGTTATGTCATATCTGGTTGGACTTGTAAGCGGACACCGGGCTCTACGGAGTAAATCGTGGATGTAACCGGGATAACGCTAGGAGGATGATGATGAAGGCTTTCATGCTCCAGTATATTGCTGACTATTTGTCGCCTTATACGTCTCTTTTGTAGTAACGCCATTTTTTTCTATTATTGCCTTATGATTATGATACACATATTCTTTCATGTGTTCTATTAATTTCCGGTTGATATGGTTAGGTGGTTCTTGTACGATGTTGGTAATAACTTTCATTGTTTTTAACTACACAAGTAAGCCCGCCTTCTTGTGTATCTAGTTCCTCTTATATAATCTGTAGCCACCTGTAGGGTGTTTTCGGCGAAGATAATATCAAATATTATACAAATACCTCTGTTACAATTATATAAAACAGAAATTCAAATTACTTGTATATTATCTTACTTGTGTATATCTTTATTCCGTTCATGTTGATTATTTTCAAGAAGCTCTAAACCAATTGACATGGAATGAATATGGGACTACCTCTGAAACGTGAACAGTCCAAGTCATTCAAGAATCATTATTATTATAGACTCACGCCTGTATCCTCGAAGGGGTAGGCAGAGGTGTAATATTACACCCACATTTTTTGTATATAATATTTTTGTATATATTTTCGTGTTACCCACACGCCAAGAATTTTTAGGTCCCACGTAATAGGGGGCGAGCCTATTGCCGTTACCGGGCACATCACCAGGCTCCGTGCTGCTACTGAGAATTCGGAAAAAACAGTAACACTTTTTCCCGACCCGGGAATCGAACCCGGGACCTCCGATCAGCAGTCGCATACGCTATCCACTGGACCACGGAGGCAGTCAAGAATCATCAATACTCAATTTTATTGCCGAAGTCATTAGGTAACAAGCGTACAAAAAATACATGCCGTCTAGAGAGAACCTCTGTCTGAGAATCTCCTCTATTTCGCAGTCGGATAAAAGCTGTCGGTTTATGATAAACGTGGAAAAAGAATCTGTGCTACTAGGACAGTCTTGACAGCGTAACAGATTTATTTAATTCTTATACATACATATATGTATATTATAAAATGAAGTCCCCAGACCGTCCTTTGTCTATATAAACGCGGTTCACTCAAAAAGTGTCGAACGGTGTTTTGGACGGTCTCCACCAATAAAATTAATAATGTGATCCCTGTGGTTGACAAAGTCTTATAATAGATAAAAACCATAAAAACCCTGAGGAAAGTGTACCTATACATTTCACGCGGGCGGAGCCGCGAACTAGTCTAGTAATATAATTAATTAATTTTAAACTAGCATGTTATATACTTAAATGATTGTAGATTATGTAGGTTTATGTATAATCATATTCGTATAGTTATTACGTAGTATAAGGTATTATTTGAAATTATATTTATTGTATAAAATACTCCATTTGGTCCCTAGGAAATAAAGTCAAAGCATTTATTTGTAAACACAGGTACTGTTCAAAAAATACAGGTCCACTATGTTTCGCCATTACAATAAGAGCAATTACAAGTTACCTGTATACTTATGTAAATGCAACTGATTTTCTTTACGTTATACATAAATATTAATATACCAACGATGATGTCTCATCAAGGAATCTAGACTTGGCTCAACTTAGTCTAGATATTTCATTACTTTTTAGAGATATTTATGTCACCGTAAAGTTGCAGAATTAAAATATTTCTCACGTGATTCAATAATATTTTAATCTATCTATAAAATGTGATCCGGAACATACTGCTTGCAATTAAACGAATTATTTTAAGATTGATTATAATTTATGTGAAACCGTGAAATTGTTAAATGGCAAATAACGGATGCAAATTGTGCGCTGATTGGTTGGACGTCATTTGCCACGTGCCGCCACAACGGTTAAGCCTATGGGTTAGGCTATTATTACATACATATACTCACGCCTTTTTCCCGTCGGGGTAGGACACAAAACGCCACTTGCTTCTATCCTTACAAACCTCACGCGCTACCTCTACACACTATTATTAGCATTGTTCATATTTCGTTTACGTTTGCGATAAACAATTGTTGTTTTTGGGTAGGTGTTTATTATACGTTGTTGTGTTCATTGATTTTGAACATTATTCAAAATGATAATAGTTTGAAAGTGAAAAAAGCTCTCTCAAATGTCTGCAAAAATAATTTTCTTTGTCAAATTACGGAGCCATGCTTCGCAGGGCTTTTTTTGGGTGCAAGTTAAAAAAAAAGTAACATAAAAACGTTTGAAAACAAAGTCATACGTACGGTTTGTCAGTATCAAGAAAAGCACTCCGCCTTGAAGCTAGCAATAAGCAATACGTCATGTTAGGTTGGAACTTGGTTACTTAGAACGCTGCACCTGAAAATAGGCGCCGTGCATCGCAGAGTTCTTTATATTGGCCTATTAAATTAATACTATACGCCATTCAGGGCCAGCTTTTGGTAAAACATAATTGGCAATTTATCGAGTGACAGATCAAAAGTTTTCAGTTCGAAGGATTATATTTTAATGAAAAACCGTGCGTTACAGTATAAACGGTGATAAAAAAGGATCTCCATTAATCGACGATTTTAAGCTTACGAGACATATTATAATCGAACGGTTATTGGAATTTTACGGTGACAAGTATAAATAAACAATAAAAAAATGAATATGGCAGCAAACTAAATTAAGGCTCGTTAAATGATGTTTGAAATGTATACAGGCTGTTTCATAACCCTCCGTCCGATCAATGAAGGGGTTGTAGGGTAGAGTAAAATGATGAGGTATTTGTCATTTATTCACGGAAATTCAAGATAAAATTTTCCCTGGTAAATTTAATTAACTTTAAATAATATCATATCAGATTACCCATGGCAACACTGAAGACTCATAAATCGTAATAACTAGGTATCTACCTAAAGTTCATAAAAAGCCGTTGAGTGCACGTGCAGGTCTTTACCTAAACCTTTGACAAAAGCCGAACGTCAACTTCACACGTGCCATCATTTTAGGTAGGTAGGTATACCCATTTTATTTATGGGTTTGTTGTAATAACAGCTGGTTTATTGCAGTAGGTAAAACGGAAGGTATTTTTTACGTTGTTTGTTTGTTTCGTGAGAGTGCGTAGCCAACTTTGGCGTCCGTGTATTCAGACCACCCGAAGGCCTACGACATGGCCGTACGATTCTTAGATTCAGTTATACGTGCCTTCTGAGTACGTGGGCACCCATCCAAGTGATAACCTGTGCAACCGTTGCTTAACTTTGCCAAACTTTTACGATCCAAAAGCTTAGTCACGCTATGAGCGCTGCAGTATTTACGGTAATTACTATTTTTTTAAATCTTTCTTAGGCAGGTTACATTTAATTCCTAAAAACTTCAACTTACTTGTGAGCTGCGTACGACGATCATGCTCCACATGTCGACCGTAAAGGTTAAGACACTTACGGTACCTTTTCATCAAAGGTACCCATTTGAAAGCACACTAACTAGCACACTGTAGTTCACGAGGTAGTGAAGCCGTTGAACAACGCGCTTCAAAGGCACTGGTAGACCTCGTGGTCCAGCGAACTGTTCCTCCTTGTCACTACGTGCACCTGCATGAATTGCATTCACTCCTACCTAAACACATCGAAATGTTAAAGTATTCAGAGTTTGAATACGACCGACGTAACTATTTCACAACGTAAGTTATTTCGGAAGTCCGAACGAAAATAATACTAGCGCTAAACTTTCCTTAGTTATACATTTTACTCTTTGCGCTAAACTGAGTGATCAGTAGGCAAATTGAAGTCGTGTGAAAAATTGCTAGCTAGGGATGTAACAATGATATTTATTGGAGTTTTGTTTTTATCGATATGTTATTATTGTCCCCGTACGAGATGGGCATGTATCCAACGCAAAATTGTTGTTTGCTTTTAAATTATTATAACATAAAAATGATGTAACTTTTTTATTTGATTTAGGTTACCGAAATTAGTAGATCAAAGTCTTTTGTCTATGATCTACTAAGTTCTGTAACACAAAAGTATTATTTAAGTCTTGTTTACGTAATGTGTCGATATCGTAATATTATTAATGTAATAATTCTTTGAAAAATGAATGTTGTTTCACATTTCATGTTAAAATTTATTAAATCGATATTAGCTGCTATCGAACAATAAACATCTCTACCGCGTTTCAGTATTGTGTCGAGCGGCTCGTTAGGCAGTAAAATTGCACTATTTTAAAGGCGGCATGCCCTTTGACACGAAAAGCCGATAATATTTTAATAGAATTAATAGAATCATAAAGGATACCGCCGCTGAGTGGAGTGTTGCTAGTTTAGGAAAATTTCCCTAATTTCGGGGCAATGTTTCTCGTTAATACTGTACTAAGGAAATGAGTTGTGATGTTTTATGAAGACCTGGATTATTTTTATTTTTCCTAGTATGCCTGGCAAGTCAGTAATATGTGGTTTCGGGATCGGACAGGGGGTTATGAAACACACTGTATAATATATACATATATATCATAGAATAAAAACAATGTATTATTATTTTTTATTATGCTTATTTTATATACGTTACACTGGATTCTTAGGCTAATAATCTCAAAAACAATGCAAATACCGCATTAGTCATGAACCGCTTGTAAAACGTTATGAGATGCGTCGTGATTTAAAATATAATTAACACTTTCACTGTCCGACGCCAGACACAATAGAAATTCAATTGTTATGAGCCACATGTGGCTCATGGGACTGGGAATGGGTTAATCTACCTTTCGATGTTATTATGTAAGTTTACTTTTATATTATTCACTTATTTTAAATGTTGTTTATGTTTTATTCCTAATTGTGTCGAATTTCTTTTAATTATTTATTATTATTTTCATTAATGTGGTACTGAATTAATTTATCTTTTATATGATTAATTAGCAATAAAAAACTGTGAGGCGGCAAAAGCCAAGTGAAGATACGAACCGCTACGAAGAGAGTGTCGACAAAGAGCTTAGATATTTACATAGAGGCGGATTTCTTATGGGCGCTCTGAAGACAAACTTTCTGGGCCCCAAATTGCTGCTTGGCGACGTGGCAGTCGTTCCCTTAGTGTAAGAGAGACGGTGTATCTTAACTACGAGAGCAAGAAAATCCGGCCAAGTGCGTGTCGGGCCACGCGCAATGTAGGGTTCGGTAGTGGCCCCTAATGGCCATTATTGATAATAACTTCTGTTTCACATGGGACTAAAAACGGGCATCTTTAAGATTAAGCCAGCGCTCCCAATGTAAACTCACACAAATAGGTATTTATAAGTTAACCGACGATTACTCGTAAACTAGTGATGTCTACTTAGCCATGATAGTTTTCCTTTTAAATTCGTTATATGTACTACATTTGTGATTTTTTTCACCTCTTCCAAATTAATAGCTTAGCCGGCAGAAGGGGGGGACACTTGAGTCTACCAATTTTTTTCACTTCAAAGCTTGATATTTGACAAACCAATCACTTGATTGAAAAATGGTTTCAGCAAACTAATAATATGTTTAAAACCTATCCAATGATACCCCATGTGATGGGGTACTCAACCAAAAAAAAATTCAACCCCACTATATATGTAGGGGAGACACCCTTAAAAAAAATATTTTCCTAAATTTTATTCTACAGTTTTGTTGCACATCGTATGTCTATATTCATGTCAAAATCAGCTTTCTAGCACTAGGCGTCTTTGAGCTAGGCTGCGGACGGACAGACGGACGGACATTACGAAACTATAAGTATTCCTTGTGGACTACGGAACCCTAAAAAGGAGAACGACGCCAGCGCGTGACACGCGTCAACTACGACCTAAACTGGAGCCAGTCCCCACTTGGAATTGGCACACGAAATCCTTATAACTGCGTTTCTATGTATAAATCTGTATTCATTGGTAACGACTTCAAAATCACGTTACACACCATGTATGATTAACACATGCGTATGATTTTTTTAAATATCACTTGCCTTGCATCTGAGCGCACGTTAAGCTGTCGGTCGATATAGTCGAGATAGTTGCAGGAAAGGGCCGTGGTCAGGACGGCAGTCATTTCATGGAAAAGCTCAGGTTACACTGGCAAGCGGACTACTGGCTCCTAGGTGAAAGTCTTGGGTGCCACCGGGCTAAAGGTACGTACGTTGATGGTGAAGCAGGCGCGTAAAATGTGATTCAAGAAAAAGTTGCCACTTGTTCTTTAATTACAGATCAGCCAGTATTTATTGGTATTTTTTTCAAAGCTCCTGGTAAATGACTCGAAACTATGGGCTGTTCCTCTCACTGTGTCTTTATTGAAGTTACATCTGCTAGTATCTGTATATACATGTATGTATGAAATTCTTGCGCTACTGACTGGCTGATAGACAAAGCACAGCTGAAACTACTGGGCTCTAAAAGCCAAAATTTGACATTTATGTTCCTTGGGAGCCTTACCGGAGCACTAAGTGATGATTTTTGGAAATTCAGGCTTATTCGAGCTTAGCGTGCATTTTTCAGAGTAGGTAACTTACTTTTTTAGATGATTAAAGGGGTTTAGTGTAAAGCTAAATCTAAGTTTGTGGAGTCGCAACCGTTGTCCTGCGACCACTATCTTGAAAAGAGTGGTAAATGGTTTTATGGTTTATTTGACAAACTATTGGCCGCACAGAAAATTTGCATAACATGTATGATTGCAAATTAAATAGGTACTCTACTACTTTGGCATTTATTCGTGAAACCAAAAGTAACAAAGATACTAACGAAAATCGAGGTAATATGCAACATATTTTATTTAAACCATTTATTAGCTCACAAAATATGGGTGTATACAGATAGTAGGCTAATGTGATTGGTAGCCACATACTCACCATTCCTACACATGACAGGAACAGATTTTTTATAATAAACATATTCTTGTAAAAAAACTTGTCTGCTATCCAATTAAATAATTTTCTGCGAAATATACTTATACCCAGATCTTTCAGATCCTTTGGCAAATTGTAAAATATTTAGATGGACAAAGGATAAGAATTTCTTTTGTATTGTTCGGTACATATATCTTAATCTTAATATATATATTTCTTGTGTGCGTGTGTATGTCACTGAACTCCTCCTAAACGACTGGACCGATCTTGATGAAATTTTTTGTGTGTGTTCAAGGGGACTTGAGAATGGTTTAGATTAACAATTTAGTCCACTGGAAAACGTTTTTTTTTTACTTAATTTTTAATTTGTAAATAGTTGTGGATTTTGTAATGTTTCACATTGGAACCGACGGACTGCGCTGCTATCGCAGTGTCAAATCTTATATTAATAATTTCGTCAAGGAGTACATCGAAACCTTACCTGAATAATAAAACATTAAAAATAAAGATTTCGAGTCGACAACATATAGCCGCAAAATTCGGATTTTTAAGTATTTTGTTAAATTCTTATGGTTCTGACAGATAAATCACAGCCGCCATATTGGCCACTCTAGCGAAACGTCACAGATACCGGATAACATTTTGAGTACTACTAAGTCTTAGTACTAAGTAGTTTGTATGTGTAAATACTTTTCGCAGCTATATTTCTACGACAATTATTGAATTGAAGTATCCGCCCAAAAAAGGAGATTTGTATCAAATATTAAAAAAAATAATAATTTGAAGATTCTAATTTAATTTCAGTCCTTGGTCCTTGCCGGCAGTTGGTGCTGCGATCTACTTGAGAAAAATATTTGTTATCTGTATTTATAAAATCCTTGCGTTACTTACTGACTGACAGACACGCTACAGCTGTAACTAGTGGGCGCAAGTACGTGAAATTTGGCATGTATGTTTCTTGAGGTGTGTAGGGGCGCAATAAGAGAGGATCGTTGGCAATTCCTCCCCTACGGGGGTTAAGCACGTTGTCAGAGTTTGCATGAAACTTTTTATTCCTTCAACGCATTTACTTCAAACTTTGTATGTTGGTTCCACAAATGATGTAAGTGAACACTTAGGAAATCTTTTTGGAAATTCTTACCCTCTGGGAATAAAAAGGGGAGTCACAATTTGTATAAAACCTTTTGAATACTTCAAGGGATTAACTTCATACGTTGCATATTGTTGCCTTAAATAACGTTAGTGAACACAGATTCATTTGTTTTGTAAAATCTTCCCCGAAAAAGGTAGAAAAGGGAGTCAGAGTTTGTGTAAAACCCTTTATTTTTCAATGGAATCACTTTAATCTGTCTATATAAAGTCCTTGCGTTACTGACTGACTGACAGACACGCTACAGCCGAAACTACTGGGCGCATGTATGTTCCTTGAGGAGTGTAGGGGAGTTTGTTCAAGACATTTATCGAAGCGAAATTTACGCGTGTGAAGCAGCGGGCAAAAGCTAGTATTATATATTTCTTGTGTGCGTGTGTATGTCACTGAACTCCTCCTATACGACTGGACCGATCTTGATGAAATTTTTTGAGTGTGTTCAAGGGGACTTGAGAATGGTTTAGATTCACAATTTAGTCCACTGGAAAATGTTTTTTTACTTAATTTTTTATTTATGTAAGTAGCTGTGGATTTTGGAATATTTCACATTGGAACCGACGCACTGCGCTGCTATCGCAGTGTCAAATCTTATATTAATAATTTCGTCAAGGAGTACATCGAAACCTTGGCTGAATAATAAAGCATTAAAAAATGAAGATTTCGAGTCGACAACATATAGCTGCAAAATTCGGATTGTCGAGTATTTTGTTAAATTCTAATGGTTCTGACAGACAAATCACAGTCGCCATATTGGCCACTCTAGCGAAACCGCACAGATACCGGATAACATTTTGAGTACTATTAAGTGTAGTACTAAGTAGTTTATACATATGTGTAAATACTTTTTGCAGTTGTATTTCTTAAACAGTTAAAACGACAATTTTAAGGAAGTATCCGCCCAATAGAGGAAATTTGTGTTACCCCGAACATAGATGATATACTATAACTAGAGATCCCCGAATTTACGCGAGCGAAGCCGCGGGCAAAAGCTAGTATTAGGTAAAATTAGATTGCTTCGATATCGTGTGCTAAAATTACAATGGTTTCTATAAGTATTGTACAATTTTGGATGATTCTTCACAAAGTTACAGCTTTCAAAAATAAACATTGATGATGTAGTGAGTAATATTGAATTTTCAAAATGGAGTTTTCAAGATATTGTTTGTGAAATTGCCCTAATTTATTGCTTTTTTGCTATAAATATTGATTATTGCCGTGTGGTTGACGGTATAGAATACAAGTGTCACCACCCCCTATCTCCCCGTGGGTGTCGTAAGAGGCGTCTAAGGGATAACACGATGCAAATACCATCTTTGCGTAGAGACGGAAAACTCGACATCAAACCCTATACGACTGCCTCGTTGGTCTCGCGGCATAAATGTGCGCGTGGGATCGGGAGGTCCCGGGTTCGATTCCTGGGTCCGGCAGTGTTATTGGGTTTTTCTGTCACGAAATTCTCAGTAGCACAGTAGCAGCACGGAGTCTGGAAATGTGCCCGGTACGGCAATAGGCTCGCCCCTTATTACGTGGGACTAAAGTATATCTGGCGAAAAGTGGGTGTAGAAATACACCTCTGCCTACCCCTTCGGGGATAAAAGACGTGACGTTATGTATGTATGTATGTAAGTTATTTTGTCATTATGGTTATATTACAGTACAAAACATTATTTAGTAACTATACAAAATAAAAAATGATGTATTTTTAAACATTTAAATGATAATGAATGAATAATAGGAAAATAACGAATATAAATGAATCATCATCGCTCTAGTGTTATCCCGGTTACACCCAAGACTTACACGCCTGAGAGCCCGAGGTCCGCTTACTGGTCTAACCAGATATTACAGAATATCAACTTTTCCACAGAGCGACTGCCGTCTGACCTCCGCAACCCAAAGGGATAGCAATATTCCATGGTTAAGACCTGTATCAGTTTATTTGAGGGTACTGACTCCACGTTACGACTGTCAAACATCTTCATGACAGCGGGGACCGACGGTTTAACGTGCTCTCCAAGGCAAGCGGTAATTAACAATTTAAGACGCACTTAACTTCGAAAAGTCATTGGTGCGCACCAATGGATTCGAACTCGAGTCCCTCTGCATGGCAATTCGTTGGTATCTCCTCTAGGCTATCGCTGCCCTTATATAATAATCACTACATAGTATAAAACAAAGTCTGTCTTCTGTTTGTCTGTCCCTATGTATGCTTAAATCTTAAAAACTACGCAACAGATTTTAATGCGGTTTTTTTTAATAGATATAATGATTCAAGAGGAAGGTTTATATGTATAATTGACGTGGGTGAGGCTGCTGGCGCCGTCTAGTATAATATAAATGAATGAATCATTTAAATTCATTTTATTCTAATTATTCATTCTTATAGTGCTCATAGTAGGCAAATAACACTACTGAGTGTTAATATTACTGGTCTATGTTCACTGTGCACTAATGAATACATAAGTGAGTAGTTGTTTTACAAATAATCGTCAAAAATACGTACTTATACGAATATTTGTTTAACCGTTAATTACTATGAGAACCCCATGCTTTTGGGCAACGTCCCCATAGTAAAAAATATCATCTTGCCAAGATGCGTCAATTGAGCTACATTTCATTTTTGTTGATGGGTGGGGACAATTCCGCACATCGTCCTTTAATAGTTTCTTCGACTTCTAAAGAATACGGTTCTTTTACGTATTTAGTTTTTCTATATTTCATATATTTCATCGTTAAATTGTTTATCTAATCTACCTAAAGAATCTTTTTGTGTTATAACTAAGAATATGTCATCTGCGAAGAGTGCAGAATTATAATGGTTTGTTACATTCGCGAGATCATTGATATAAATCTAGAACAGGAGCGGCACTAAAATGCTCCCTTGAGGGAATCAGACTGTAATAGGGGCTGAATTAGATTTAAAAGCCATCTTGGTTTTGATATTTGATATTTTGTATCTCTACATATTGTTATCTATCTGTAAGGTTACTTCTTAGCCATTCATTTGCTCTACTTCAAATAACATATAATTCACATTTTTATAATAATATATCATGGCTAACAAAGTCAAACGCTTTGCTAATGTCAAAGAATACCGCGAGTGTATTTATCTTGTTATCTAAATTTGCCGATATTTTACTCACTAATTGAAAGCTTGCTAGAGTAGTGGCTTTACCCTGTGCATTAATTTTTCAAATATTATGGCCGACACTGGAATTAGGGCAATTGGTCTGTAATTATTGGGGTCTGTGTCACAACCTTTTAAAGCATTGCCATTGGTTTGACTACTGATATTTTATTTTCAGTGTTCTGTTATAGATAGTTAGCCATAAACCTTACTTAAAAGAATTTCCTGATCAACTAACTTCGAAATATTTCTTTAAATTTTCTTTATTTATAATCTGGTACGATATGACTTTTCACAGTTCAATAAAAAATAAAACAAGTACATTTTTTCTTGATAAAATATATTAGGATATTGTTTACAAATATTAGTATTCCACGTTACTTTAAGTGTGATATATCTTTCTATATAAAAATTCTTGAGTTACTGACTAACAGACAGCACACAATGCGAAAATATTAGGCGGAAATACTGAAATTTGGCATGTATCCTTGGGAACTAAGAAGGAATTTCCAAAAAATTCCCACGGGCTTGGCAAGAAACGGTTACATTAAAATACAATTTGCGGGCGTAGCTGTGGACATGTCTTATTACGCAATCACGTAACTCTTAAAACTACCTAAATATTCCAAAATACATCTATATGTTATAAATACATATATCCTGCTTATACCACCAAAATGTTGCCGAAGTGATGCCGGATTGCGACCTTGAAACTTTCCTTAATAGCATCAAATTAAGCCATAAGTCAGGCAAGAAGGACGATCCGAGACCTGCAACTTTATCATAGAAGTCTTTGCAGTGTTAAGGAAAGCCCTCATCAATAAAGATCGAGTTTTTATAAACTGGTCTTCGTGCCCTGTTAAAGACTTCACCTTAGTGACTAGGCGTTTCAAGTGTCAGCAATATGGCCATGCAGCTAAGACTTGCCGGGAGACAACATACACCTGTGGACATCGTGGCGATCGTGGACATTCTATACAGGAATGCACGAAAAAAGCCGACGAACCAACATGCGCTACCTGCTTGCAGTACAAAAAGCCAAGTAAACACAACACAGGCTTTTTTGACTGTCCGGCGAAAATTATGGCAGAGAGGAGGTACATAAACACCGTCGATTATGGAGATACCTAAGCTACATACTATACGCGCTTTAACAAACTTTTTTATGTAATTTGGTTGTCATATATCGTTCAATATTAGTACATAACAGAACCTCATAAGAATAGTCACCTACTAACATTTTATTGTAAATTTACCTAGTTTGGATAAAACGCACACGCAAATTATGTAATTATTATAAATAAATGCAAAACACAACCATTACTAACACACTAACACTGTTCACGATTCAGCTGACTCGTAGTTTTTTATATTAAGTACACTAAGTTTTCTAAAAAATGCACAACACGCAATTTTGATAATAAATGCGTCAATGTAATATGTATGTACCTATTAAATAGAAACTCATTTTAATGTTTTACCTTTTTATTTTTGTTTACGGATATTATAATTATTTTGTGGTTTGTTTTATTGTTAAAATACAAAACAAGAATTTGTAAAGGGAGAACTCACTTACTGTGATACAGTTTTCTAACTAGTACAGGAGTGCTGTTCTTTCTAATTTATTAATAAACCGCTTAGCCTTAAGTTTGATTTTATATAAAAATAATATTTTAATGTATCTGTGTTTTTTGATAAATAAATTGAAATTGAATTTAAATTGAAAATAGATTAAACCCAGCCTTGATAAATAATCGTGTTCGCACAACATTTGTCCTAAGTACGAATACGGAAGCACACCGGCTTCGCCGTCGGGGTCATATCCTCCGTACCAATAAAATAATGAACTCTTAATTATAATGATGAGACGACAAGACTCAAAGACAATTCTGACTGAACCTTTAGTATTTTTGTTGTATTTAAAACACGAATGCTATTACATACTTCAAGATTGCTATTAGACTTGTGCACATTGGCTGCGGATTCCGCCTTTGGTTGTCAACAAGGTGACCCTCTTCGACCACAAATTTTCAGTTTAGACATTGATCTAATCATCGACCAGCTAAATTCAAAATTTTACGTTTGGTACCTAGACGATGGAACCCAAGGAGGTGATGATGAAACAGTATATGAAGATTTAGCCCTCCAGAAATCAAGATTCTTATCAATTCGTTTTAAACTCAACCCAAGCAATTACGAAGTTGTTATTAACAATAGTTTAGACAAATCTGCCATACTGTCAAAATTCCAAAATCTGGCTCCGAATATTACCCACATCGAAAGAAATTCTCTTCGCCTTCTTGAGTCCCCAATTTTAGACGAAGTTTTCGATTCATTTTTATTTGAAAAATTCAAAATATTTGTGAAATTTCAGATAGGCTGCTCAAAACTTATATTCACTCGGCTTTCACTATTATTATGGCGCTGATACACCTAAGCATTCATTTGTAGCATTCCCCGTTTTTTGTTTTGTCGAGCCGAACAACGAACAGAGTCGAACATTCCTAAGAATATGTTCACGATCTTTCTAGCGAACACTCTAATCCTTACAATATAAAAAAAATATAGAAACCGAACTACAACAGCAGTTTTACCCAATATATTTGTAAATGAAGCTCACTCTTCATTCAATTTATTTAATATAATTCCCTAACGCTAACCTTTTTGGCTGTAGTGACAGCGCTATTCATTATGGTCGGTCTACATAATTACTGTGCACTCTGGATTTGTTGGATTATATTAATGGAGGATCTTTAAAACAAATATTTTATTATAGTAACTTTGTTGTACATAAAACGTTATAAGCAAATAGCTTTTAATGTTGTTTCCTATTTTACAGGTTAGTACCTTACTAATATTATGTTTATCATGTATGAAGGATTTGTTATTTTGTTAAAGCAATAAACCTATTTTACAGAGCAACACATATGAGCTGTTTGTTTCATTTTAACAAAATACTTATTACAAAACAACATTAAAAGCTATTTGCTTATAACGTTTTATGTACAACAAAGTTATTATAATAAAATATTTGTTTTAAAGATCCTCCATTAATATAATCCAACAAATCCAGAGTGCACAGTAATTATGTAGACCGACCATAATGAATAGCGCTGTCACTACAGCCAAAAAGGTTAGCGTTAGGGAATTATATTAAATAAATTGAATGAAGAGTGAGCTTCATTTACAATCAAGAAAATGCTTTGTTCACAACCTATATTAGAAATTTTTGATCCGGATCTACCGATACATATTTATACAGACGCGAGTATACAAGGTATAGGTGCCATTTTGAAACAACCACAAGAAAATGGAGAAGAAAAGCCATGTGCATATTTTTCGAGAAAATTAAATGCGAGTCAAAAACGGAAAAAGGCTATTTATTTGGAATGTTTAGCAATAAAAGAGGCGGTAAAATATTGGCAACATTGGCTCATAGGAAAAGAATTTAAAGTGTTTTCAGATCATAAACCACTAGAAAAACTAAATATTAAAGCAAGAACAGACGAGGAACTACATAGGTGACCTCACATATTACTTATCACAATTTAATTTTAAGGTTATATATTCACCAGGAAAAGATAATTTAGAGGCAGACAGTTTAAGTAGAAATCCGGTATTAGAATCACATGTAGGTCAGGAAGAAATATTAAAAATAGTAAATTTTATTAAATTGGAAGACATTGTAAATGATCAAGAAAAAAATAAAGACATAAAACTGAATAAAAATAAACTATTACTTAAAGATAATATATATTTCAAAAAAGTAGGAAAAAAGGAAAAAATCGTACTTACTGAGGAGTTTAGTATAGAATTAATAAAAAATATTCACTATAAATATTGCCATATAGGAATAAAACAAACAGAAAATAAAATCAAACCATTCTATACAGCAAACAATTTATTACATAATGTAAAAAGAATCTGTGATACTTGTCAAATATGCATAAAAAATAAATCTAGAATAAAATTGAAATACGGTTTGATGTCTCATCTGGGTCCGGCTACTTACCCTTTCGAAATAGTCTCCATAGACACCATTGGTGGATTTGGTGGCTCTCGTTCAACAAAAACATATCTGCATTTATTGGTAGACCATTTCACCAGGTATGCTTATATTTTAACATCAAAAACCCAAAATGCAAATGATTTCATAAAACTTATAAAAAAAGTTATTCCAGAAAATAACATTGGAATGATTCTATCTGATGAGTACCCAGGCATAAATTCAAAGGAATTCAAAAGTTTTTTAAAAACAGAAAACATACCTATTATATTCACCGCGGTTAATGCACCATTTTCAAATGGCTTAAACGAACGATTAAATCAGACATTAGTTAATAAAATAAGATGTAAAATTAATGAAAATAATAATAAACTAGCATGGACAACTATTGCTCATGAATGTACCAATAGATATAATGAAACTGAACACTCAGTCACAGGATTTTCTCCTACTTATTTAATGGAAGGAAAAATAAATAATATCATACCTGACGAGTTAGAAAAATATTTAACACAAAATGATTTATTAGAAGATAGGAGAATAGCCATGGAACGAACTTTAAAATCACACAATTATAATAAAAAACAATTTGACAAAAACAGAAAATTTATTCAATTTAAAGTAGGAGATTCAGTTTATGTGGAAAATGGGAATCAGCTAAATAGGACAAAACTTGATGAATAAAAAATTGGTCCTTATAAAATCGTAGAAAAAATATCTAACTCGATTTATAGGATTAATACAGGATACAAAAAACTTGAATCAAACTTGTTTCACATTACTAAGCTTATTCCAGTCTCCGAAGATTTTTGATTTTCTTTTGATTTGATTCTCTAAAAAGAGGGGGGGGGGGGATGGAGATGTAAATGAAGCTCACTCTTCATTCAATTTATTTAATATAATTCCCTAACGCTAACCTTTTTGGCTGTAGTGACAGCGCTATTCATTATGGTCGGTCTACATAATTACTGTGCACTCTGGATTTGTTGGATTATATTAATGGAGGATCTTTAAAACAAATATTTTATTATAATAACTTTGTTGTACATAAAACGTTATAAGCAAATAGCTTTTAATGTTGTTTCCTATTTTACAGGTTAGTACCTTACTAATATTATGTTTATCATGTATGAAGGATTTGTTATTTTGTTAAAGCAATAAACCTATTTTACAGAGCAACACATATGAGCTGTTTGTTTCATTTTAACAAAATACTTATTACATATTTACTTCAGTTTGGCTCATAATTTTTTTCAAAAGTAAGCAGAAGATATATAAACAAAAGACGTTTCTAAATAATAAAATGCTGATCTTAACTTGAACAGGTTTAATAAATCACATACACATACATACATACATAGACTCACGCCTGTTTCCCGGAGGGGTAGGCAGAGACTGCGGAACGCCATTTGCAACGATCTTGACAAACCTCTCTTGCTTCATTCACTCCCATCAAGTTTCTCATGCATGCTCTTCTGTTAAGGGTATTTCTGACCTGTCCTTTTTCAGGATGTCTCCAATCTGGTCAGAGAACGTCCGCCTAGGTTTTCCCCTTTGTCCTGTCCCATTCACACTTGCCTTATATATCTTCTTTGTCAATCTATCGTCATCCATCCTATCCATGTGCCCAAACCATCTTAACATGCCTTTCTCAATGCTTGTCACTACATCTTCTTTTACCCCACAACACTCTCTTATCACACATTTCTTTACTCTGTCGGTCAAAGATACACCACACATACTTCTCAGTGCCCTCATGTCTACAGCATTTATTCTACTTTCAAATCTCTTCTGCCATACCCAACTTTCACTACCGTACGTAAGAGTAGGCACTAATACCCCTCTATGCACAGCCAAACGTGCCTTTTTGGACACGTTTTGACTATTCATAAACGCCTTCAGAGCTCCATTCACTCTATTACCTGCATTAACTCTTCTTTCAATATCTTCTTCATTCTTACCATCTCTTGTAAACAACGTACCTAAGTATACAAACTCTTTCACTTGCTCCAGTCGTTGTCCATCGATCAAAACATTACAAGCCGTAACGCATTCCTCCTTTTCAAAAACCATAACTTTCGTTTTACTTACATTCACTTTAAATACAATAAATCACACAAGTGTCTATTCCTACGATCACATTTAGTTATCGATATCGAGCATTTATCAACATTCTACTGAAAATAATTGTGAGTAAACCAAGGATTTATTGAAAACATAATCGATATTTTATCAATATTCATTCTGAGTAAGCTCATCACTAGTCAAGTTAAAATTAGTAAGAAACTATGAAGATTCGAAATGTAATTTGTATATTTATCTTAAAAATCAAAGTGAATTATATATATTTGGTTTAACCGTCATTGTAGCGGGGTTTCTATGTATTTTCTATATTCTAAGGCTCGCCAGAATGCTCGCTAAAATACACACGTTTGTTTTTTTGTTTTGTGACATTCGCACGAATACTCATTACAGGTGAATGCTCAAGTGTATCAGCGCCATTAGAGATTGTCTTTTTGTGCCAAAATGTACACATGCTCTTCGATCTTCACCATTTTGGAAAACCCCATCCTCACTCGTTCAAATTGACAATATTATCCAAAATGCGTTAAGGGGCCTACAAGAGCTAAACGCAAGTTTTATAATGCTTTAAAGTATATGATTCAATGCAGTTAGCACAATCAGAAAAATATATGATATTCTTCAGGATATAATCTAGTTAAGTACTGCGTTGAAAACATAATACAACTAACTTTATTCGATAGAAAAAAATCACAAAGATACCTCTAAAAAAAATATTTTAACGAGTAAAAACCATATTAAAATACATACAATAATTCTGATTTTTTGACAAATTATTCAACAAGCAACATACTAACGAAATACTGTTTTATTTTTTTAATCCGATCAATACATTTCCTGTAATTAATTTATTTTATGGTTTGTAAAGCGTTCTGAACGACCCGTCGTCGTCGCGCTTCTCTTTCTTACGCATACAATCCGACAAGGACAGCGAAGTTAGCTCTTGTAGTCCCCTTAAGTACTGAATGTGGCTACAGGCGTCCTTACCTGTATGCCTGAACGGCCTCGGCGATCGCAAATTTCTGATGTGAGCTTATTAGCATACCTGACCTAGGTCCACGGCACTGCAGAATTGACCAGGAAAATCTTAGCACACACTGGTCGATTCTGAGGTGCCGTGTAAGATCGATGACGTGAATGCTTGGAGAATGGCTTGTCCAAGCACTGAGTTACCCCGAGACTTGTCCTCACAGAGGCAATTTTCTTTTCTGCTTTGTATGTTCTGTATAAATTTTTTAGGGTAGTATTTTAAGATTTTTGTAATATATATCTGAATAATATGTACATTGTGATGTGTATTTCAATTAATCTACAAGTTGTATTAATAAAACAGTGAAACAATTTACGGCCATTTTCAATATGCGAACTATAGATAGATCTTTAGATTTTTGATTCGTGTTTGACATATTTTGTATGGAGCTTATGTCAAAAACGAATCTAAAATCTACAGATCTATCTATAGTTCGCATATTGAATTCCGTAGTTAATCGAGCGTGGATTGCTATGACAGGCTGATAGGCGCAATACATATCCATCTTTATTATTTTATAGGATGACTCACGAACCTGAGGGAATTTTGAGAATCCCTTCTGAGTGCATCCCAACGTTTCCTAAGGATTATACATGGCAAATTTCAGCTTCTTGCGCACATTAGTTTCGGCTGTGCCTAGTGTGTCAGTCTGTCAGTAACGCAAGTATTTTATACATACAGATCTACTTCCAAAGAAGTAAATTTTTAACAAACTACTTGGACGGTTATTTTCGCAAGGAGTAGATAAGAAAATCAGTAGACTTTTCTTAAATGCCGGTTGAGTGCGAGCACGTAGTCCCGTACTCAACTAGTGATTAGTATTCGTGAAACGCCTAGACTTTTCTTATCTTTTTTGGTCTCGCGGTGAAAACCTGCAATGTGCCCAGTTAAACGCCCAATTTAGCCTGGCCGTTTGCTTTTGTCTGAAAACATTTTGTGCAAATGCAAAAAAAGGACTCTACTATTATGTAGAAGTGTATATACCTTAAATAAGTCAATTAACCCGATCCGATAAGACCCGCTTAATAATATTATATATTAAATTTTAAAATCTTTTGTTGTAGCTTCCTACTGGCATCTACTTATAAGTCATAGACCAGGGTAATTTTTTACTGGCCTGTTCAATTGATCACTTATCTGTGAACCTGCCGCTAAACTGAAAGTCGTGGGTTCGATTCCTATCAAGTACAATTGAGTAGACTCGACTAGTCAAGGTAGGTTATGCCATGTGAAAACAGATACACAATAATTTAGGCAGCAATAGCCTAGTAGAGATACCAACAGGCTGCCATGCAGAAGGTATCGGGTTCGAATTCAAGGCGCGCACCAATGAGTTTTCGGAGTTATATGCGTATTGAATTGTTAATTATCGCTTACCCCGTGCCTCGGAGAACACGTCAAGCCCTGTCATGAAGATCTTTGACCGTCATTATAGAGAGTCAGTCCCTATGAATAAACAGACACTAGTCTAAACCATTGAATATCGCTATCCCTTTGGGTTGCGGAGACCGGACAGGTAGGCGCTGTGTGGAAAACCTAACATTCAGTCAAATCTGGTTAGACTAGTAAGCGGAACCCGGGTTTCCACTATGGTATCGCTAGGAGGTAGATAGAACATAAAAAATTAAACGAATAAAAAGTCTACTTTAACTTGCATTCCTCGAATTTGGATATGATATTGGTTAAATGACTAAAGGGTTGGTTATTCAAATAATACTTTTAAAGTTTTAAGTTTCATATACTTTGATAACAATATGTCATAAATAACAAACATAGCTTTGTAGTACTTAATGCTAAAAAAGTCTTACACGATACGTAATATATTAAATGCAAGTTACTTTATAACCCTGCACTACTGTCAATCCTAAGATTGATGACAATCTAATTAATTTTAACTAAGGAAGAACCGACTGCATTAAATATGGTCCAAGTCAATTAAATACGCATTATTAACACTCAAAGTTTTACTGTAGTTCTGGGTTTTTACAGTAGCTACAACATATTGACGTTCATAAGCGTCACTTTTTGGCATAAATGAATAAATTATTTTGATTTTGACTTGCTTACATTTTACGAGCAACTTGTAAGGCACATATTGCATCCAAATTTGAACTATACTGCACACTTTCTCTTCGGTCACATTACAACAAAAATATCTACACACATTACATTCATGTTCTCGCACTGTAAATTAAAGGTAATGGCACATTATGTAGGTCCCGCATCGGCACTCCTCCAACCCAGCGAGGAACTGTCGTACAGAACCTACATTATGACTACGATAGTCATAATAATAATATTACGTTACACCACCTCTGGGTAGTCCTTAGGTATATACCAGATTATTACAAAATTGTTATCACAAGTTATCTGACAAATAAACAGGAAATTATCAACACATCTGTGAATCCACACAACATCTGTGAATCCAACCATCTGGCCATAAGTCTTCGGATTTGGTTAAAAATAGAAAGCAGTTTGTCGTCAAGTGCGATTGAGGATTGATTTAAACTTAAAAGATAGTTTATTTTGTTTCAGATTTTCACAGAAATTTGAACAATATAAGTCTGTGAATTTATTTCGTACTATGTTTTTGGCAGATAAGATACATATTATGTACATATTATTTACAATATCTCCGACAGACGTCTTCCTGTTGCTTATATAAATGAATTTGGTGACACACTGACTACAGCGCCACCGAGATCAAATCAAACCACTCAGAAAGCCATTAATCACACAAAAAATTGCATTCAAACTGGTCCTGCCGTTTAGGAGGAGTTTGGTGACAGCAAACTTTCTGTACCTACAGAAGAATTATATACTCGTAATTATAGTAAGATACATAAATAATGGGTCCATTTTGGCTCACCTAAAGTTCTTTACCCGAAATTGTTTTTCCTAACGATCTGTAATCCGAATGATCACTCTTCCTAAAATTTTTAATTCTAAAGTTTTCATTCATACTATTTGTAGTGCAACCGGCGATGTTCATAACACTCATGTTTTCGAAAATTTTAATTAATAATATCATTAATGTAAATATATTTAATCTCCTACTGTTTTTTTATCATAACGCTTTTATCCCTAAACATAATTACCATAATATTTTCACTCATACTCAGAAAGAATAAACATTTACCAAGGGTAATAAAAAATATATGACACTTTTATCAAGATACTTATAGCCTTATATTTAGGTGTTTTATACGATAAAATCGAGAAAATAAACGATTTGCAAAAATAACACTTTTTTGGCTAAATTTTTCTAAGTCCTCGCGCCGTAGCGCCCCAAGCCTACCCTCCAACCGAAATTCATAAAACACGACTCATTTACGGTTATGTTTATAGCCTGGGAGTTTATACCGCAGTTTTAACCGTATCTAAACCGATAACTATAGGTTCTATTCGGTTCTGGCACTTCGCCGGCCGCTGCCGCGGCACGCTCGCTCGGCTCGTGCGTTGTGGTCACAGTTCTAACCTAACCTAAACCAATAATTATGAATAGGACCGATTCGTTTCCGAACATTGACGATTGTACTATTGTGTATTAGTACCATGGTACTATTATTCTTATATGTTATACATGTTATGTGAAAATAAAGTTACGCAAAATCTTAATACATAAAATCCTTGCGTTACTGACTGACTGACAGACAAGCTACAGCTGAAACTACTCGGCGCAAGAAGCTGAAATTTGGCATGTATGTGCCTTGGTGACCGTAGGGGTGCACTAAGACTAGACTGGATTTTCCGAAATTCCCACGGGATCGGGCAAAACGGGAAATTCGAAAATATGTGCGAGTGAAGCCGCTGGCGTCGACTAGTTAATGTACATAATTCTGATTATTATGAATAAAAAGAAATCTCAACAAAAAGATATGACTTTGAATAATTGTGTAAAAGTTAAAATTATGTTGAGAAAATATAGGAAAACAAATAAAAGTAGGTATAATAGATGTTTATTGCTACTGACATTATGTAGTTGAATGCTTCAGAATTATGAACATTAGAGACAGAGTAGTTAGGAATTGTGATTGTTAGGATGAAAAATGTCAGGAAGAACATTTTCGGATTTCCAATTATCGGAGTTGAAAATTTAGGTGAACTTTGGCGCACCCATAAATAATAGCTTTTAAAATTATTTTTCTTAGCCCAATTTTGAACTGTTCAGGTATTGTAATTAGTACTTGGTCTTATGCTCGCGCTCACCAGATGGCTTTTCTGTCATGTATGCTTTACGGCAAATCGGACAAAATCACGGTCCGGAAACTTAGATATTTGCTAGTATTTTATGGAATATTTATGGGGTTTCAATTTTAATGCATAGTCAGCAATATATGACGATATAAAATTACGTAATTTGGAATGGTTTTATCTTGTAGGATGTATCGTTATTCTTCTGCGCTTCAAATCTTCACGGTTATCACAATTTCAATAATTTTTGAGTAGATATGGCAAAAAGTAAACTTTAAAACCTCTGCTAGTAAAACTTAAAGGCAAACGCAAAAAAATATGGTTTACAGATCATGCCAACTTTACTTTTTTTTTAATGTAGTTTTTAATGTTTTGGTACTTATATATTTTTTTAATAATAATAAGGCCATTAAAACTTGGAGTGCAGTGGAATCGATGCCTGGAGCGCAGAAGAATAACCTAACCTGGGAAAATATATTATAATTTATAAATAAATAAATATCAGAGGGTTTTTGAAGTAGGTGACTTTTGTTGTTGACTATTATTGGAAATATGGTTTGGCTTCTTAAAACGTTCATAAAACATCACAAAATATTAAAAAGACTATAGTATTGCTTTAATGTGAACCTTGACACAAATTAATGGCATCACAATAGTTTCCGTAACCCGTAACCGTACCTTCCATACCCCTGGATCAATCTAAATTTTTTAAGGTAAATCTGCCGTGATTTTGACTTAATGCATATTGTGTTGTAAAGCGACGTTTCTGTTATGTTCGAAAGAGCTTTGGTTTTCCCAAAAAATACAAATAATTATGGCGCTCCAGATGAACCTTAAAGTATCTATTGTGTAGCTGCCGTTTATTACATTTTGTAATCATTTATATTATCAAACTTTTCCGCCCGACTTGTCTCAGTACCTTTCTAAAATGAATTTTTTATTACACATTACATTGGTCTCTAGTAAAGATGGCACTATGCATAGATGGTTATACGCTAGATTAGAGCCAATTACTTGTACTTGTGCATACCATTTTAGGTGGTATACCCAATAATCACCGCGATCTAATCAGATCGGAGGCGGAAAAGATTTTAAGGACAATATTCCCCACATTTCGTCAAGCTACTAAATTAAAATATTTAAGAAATAGTTCTTTGGTCTTCTTTC
Organism: Euclidia mi; assembly: GCA_944739405.2. Taxonomy (NCBI): domain Eukaryota; kingdom Metazoa; phylum Arthropoda; class Insecta; order Lepidoptera; family Erebidae; genus Euclidia; species Euclidia mi. The sequence goes on from OX123203.2 coordinate 27,601,240, forward strand.
CTATGAGTAGGTTCTTGCATTTCTCTCGCAATCATCTGTACTACCGACTTCTGCGATGGTTGCGCCACCATCGGTGACTGTTCTAAGAAGTCGAGTTCACACTCTGTATCCGATCTTGTGCGGTGACATGGTCCACGCAAAATTGTACAGAACTTTGTCCAGAACTTGTTAGGCTTAGGTTGGGCGCAACCCCTTGGCGGAGGCAGTGCAGCGCGAAGTTTTGTCCAGAAACAGAACTCACCCCAACGTAAATACGTGTTGGAAGCGAGATATCGTTGCAGCACAGCGTTATTAGAGTTGTTCAGAGGTAGATTCTCGAGATCCTCTAGTAGAATGACGACGAGACGGGGCTGGTTACCGCGCATAGCAGCAGCGTAAGCCTCACGGAATTCGGCAGGAGCCCACGTCGAGTTTATAAAGTTCGAAGACACAATTGCCAAAGTACGTTGTGAAAGGCGAACTGAAGCTTCGATTTGTGCTGGAATCCAACCACCAGGCACCCAGTCACGGTAGTGTATTATAGTTTTATAGGGTTGTGAGCCGCTCTCGAGCCACGTTTTTATCGCTTTTACATACGGAATGAAGTCTAAATGCGAAAATGATACGAAGACGTCTATAGGCTGAGAGTCGTAGGGCTCGGGTGGGCGTGGTATCAAGCCCCAGTCGCGCAATATCATGATGACCCAAGCTCGTGACGTTGGCCACGCTAGACAGCCGATGGCCATGACTACTGCCATTAGTAGAGGGACTAAAATAACTGCGAGCGTCAGCTTGAAATTTCTTCCACAGTCTGCGTTAACACGAGCTGCGGACGGCTTCGCTCCGTCGATGCACAGGAGGTTACGGAAGTCTCCTATGCGACTCGAGTTCCCCTCTAAGTCAGCCAGCGCGCGTTCGGTGCCACACGCACAGTCAAGACGAGATCCGCTGAAGTACAATTTCTTGATCTGTTTATTTGCCAAAAGTGAAGCTGCGACGTTAACTTGTGTCAATCCATTGTATCGCAGATCCAGCTCCTGAAACGAAAATATGACAATAATTAACTAAGTACTTCAGCAATTATCCGAGAACGTGGTTAAAGCTGCGCTACTAAGGACTCTCTGCCCACGTGGCCCATAGCGTGACGTTATATGGGATGTAGAGAAATGGGCCATCCAACACAAACATAGGTTTCATCCTGAGATTAGCATGTTCAACCAAACAAACAAACTCTTCAGCTTTATAATATTAGTGTACTTGTGAGTGGTACCTTGAACATCAATAATCAGAAATGTATTATTAACAAGACGTGGCTTTTTGTAACTCGTACACCTACAACTTTTAGTTATTTTACCAACAGTATCTCCATACAGATCTTGCCTTTGTTAATTTTTTTATGGCCTAGGAGGCAAGCGTCCAGATGAATCGCCTGATGGTAAATGATTACCACCGCCTATGGACACCCGCAACCCCAGAGGAGTCACAAGTGCGCTGCCAACCAAACAACCAACCAACGAACCAACTGGATGAGAGAGAAGGATAAGGGGGTGAGGCCTCCGGCACTCTCACTCACCGAACATACCGCAATAGTATAGATACTGCTACTTTACGTCGATCTTCTGTGAGAGGATAGTACTTCTCCGGTGAAGCCGGCCATTCATGCCGAAATCAGCAAGACTCTCCTATCACTAGTCTCAAGTTCGCATAGTACAATACAAAATAGGGCGCATGATATACTCACGACTACATTAGGAGGTAGCATCTTTGCATCCGGTATCTTAATATGATTGTGCGCCAAGTGCAGCTCCCACGCCACGCTGGCGTTTGGCAATACAGGCAGCTGAGTAAGGTTGGCACGCTCGCATATAACGCGTATCACCGTCCGTGGCATCTCGGCGCGCAAGAACTTCGCGCAGTGGCATGGCGAGGGACAGTATCCTTCCTCCACGGGGCATGTGAGATTATCTAAAGGAATGGCAGATAGGTTTATATTGCCAGGACAACGCGCGCCATCTAGTTTAACATGCGCTGGACAAGTTTGCAAAGCCAGCGCTGCCCAGGATTCAGTACAGCCGCACTGCAATGTAGAGGAAAGTTCGATTTTGTGGGCGCCTATCCGGTCAAACTTGCAGTGTTTCTTATCTCTGAGATCTGTGTATTCGTAGCTCGAATATATCAGATGTTTCACGTTATTCTTCGTCAAGTCAACGGTGACATTGGTGCTGAACTCGAGGTCGGCGTACTGTGGATAATTAAGAAAGTATAAGTTAGATTTCAAAAGGTTTATCGCATGCCGAGTGAGAGACATACAAAATATCTCAAAAGAAAGTTTATCATCGTTAAATACTGCCCTTTATCAAATTAATGCTGATCTATATGCGTTAATGCTAAATAATGCTTATTGTGTTATGACGAAAGACAGACCTTTCTTGTACTGTTAAACTACCCACACCACTATTTGTGAATTATGACTATTGAAAAGAATAGCCAAGAGTTTTATTGCCCGTTCTTTATCTTCGTTCTATGCCTTTGCTTTGCGAACTGGGCACTAAATGTAAATATAGCATCACGACGTAATCTAAAGTAGCAAACTGAATAAATTAAAACATGATTTGATATGTATTTTATTTATCAAAACAATGTATCACATTAGGGAGCTTGCCTGAATCTGACACACGCATAGCGAATAAATTTCCGAAAAGCAAACTACCAGTCCAATTGACATACCCCGCCTACCTCTCATTCGGTACACAATGAGGGTGTTTCTTAGACTATATAATATATCTTAGGGTGTTTGATACTTTTCTAGCCACCAGGAGGCGCTTGGTATGCGTCAGGTCCAAACAGCTGTCAGATATGTACAGACTCAAGGATCTTGCTCCTTGTACAGACTAGTACACACATACGAAACAAACAAACACAGATGTAAAAATGAGAGGCAGTCTGACACTTTTGACAGATTTCTGGACCTGACGTCTCAGTGCTGCCCCCTAGTGGGTCATTTCAGAAAATATATATAGAGAAATAGCAACTTTTTTAAGAAACTATAAATTACATTACCATGAGTTTAGTGATGTTATTGGAAGAAAAGTTAAAATATTCCAGTGACTCCAAGTCTTGACGCCAGTTATGGCATATGCGCTGTGCACCCGTATTATCAAGCAAGAGCTTGGCAAGGTTATTCAGTCCTTTTAGTGGCAAATCTGTGAACAAGTTACAATTATTATATAAAATTATTCATATCCGATATTGATAAAAGTTGAATATTAGTGAAGTACCCCCTCTACTTAACTAATATTCCTTAATAAAATACAGAATATTTTAAATTACTGTCTTGACGTCGTTGGACCGATACGATCATGTTGGGATCATGGGCAGCGGATGGATGCGGTTGGCTCAAGATCGGTCTATGTGGAGAGTCTTTGGGGAGGTCTATGCCCAGCAGTGGACGTCTATCAATAAATATGATGATGCCGACCTTGACATCAATTTGGCTTTTGAAAGCATTTATCAACTAGTAACGTAATTCATAATAATAATAATATATTGTGATAGCAGAAAGTACAAGCCTGCATTGCGAAATACTGCCATAAGAAAGTCCGCATACGTTTTTAGATGTCGCAAACATCTTTGACACTGCTCCAAGTCCAACACTTCCAAAAAAAGCTAGAACACATTAGAGTCAGAGTAAACCACGCACTTGTCATTACTAATAATAACAACTACGGTCATGGACAACCAATGTATTACGGCGTACCACAAGGGAGTATTTTAGGCTCTACCTTATTTATCGTTTTTATTTTGACCTCTGTAAGCTCTATATACACGTTGCAGTTTCGGCTAAAAAGAACATCGCAAAATACTCAAGATTACTTACGTTGGCAGGTATCTGGTTCTCGAAGGAGCATAATATTTTTGCCAAGGTCCAAAATACGCAATGACTTTACTGACGAAACTGATGCGAAGACTTCTTTTGTAAGCTTATTGCTAGACAAGTATAATTGCTGCAGGCTCTTACTATTCTTGACGAAGAATTGGCTGAAAATAAATCGAATAAAAACTATACTAAATTATGCATAATGGAAGCTAAGATTAGTATCATGTTCAATGAAGCAGTTGAATTAAGTAGAATGTCATCAATATAGAAAATGATGACCGCAGCAAGTTCCTGCAGCTAATGGAATAAATAGTGTGCACATCTCAAAATTGAACGGGTGGTTTGATTTTTGTAAATGTCTACAATCTGGTAAGGTTGACTTAATATAATCGGATGCTAGGTATACAGCAGACATATTTCTTCCGTATCATTAAGCTCCCTAATGGAATGTAAGTACGGGCCAAGACTGCCTGAAAATTATGAATGTTATACAAATTGAACTCACCCTTCCAAAACATGTAGATCGTTGTACGACAAATCGAGGATTTGAAGATTTGTCGCATCATGCAATAGTTCAGCGGGTAACTCTTGCAAAGAAGAGCCTGTCAGTGCCAGAAATTTTAGTGCGCGTGCGCCTCTAAATGCGCTTTTTGCCAAGGTCGTAAGGTCGGGTGCGTTATTCAGTTGCAATTGACTGAGCGTAGAGCAATTCACGAGCCAGTTGTCTGGCAGCAACTTTGCCTTAGCACCATTTACAATCAATGACGTCATACAGCAAGATTGCCAAGGTTCTGGTTCAGTCTCTCCCCAATTGAACAGATAAACTTCCTTGAGGGTTTTAGGGAGTTCTGCGTTTAGAAATACGAACTCCGCTGTAAGTGTTAGTTCTCGCAATGGCACGGCAGCCTTCACGCTAACATTTGCTGCTTCATCTCTTATGATTAGCGTTTCCATTTTCTTAGGTAAGTTTGTGAAATTACCATCTTGTAATATCAGCGTACCGGGATTGACTAGTTCTAATTCTGAGACTGAGTTTGGTAAGTGGTTCATGGGCGGTGGATGCATATTTTCGAAGTAGAGCTTTCCCACGTGGTGCAAGGATTTTAAAGCATCGGCGGAGAGTTTTAGGTGACTGAACTCAAGCTTGTCCATATCTGGGAGGCCTGCTAGATGATTGCTTGTGATGATATCACCAGAACTTTTGATACTGAACTCATTGGAGATGCTTACGTTGAGCATAAGTAGTGCGTCATTGTATGAGTAGTTTTGTGACGTGCAGTTGGTTAGTGTCACTTTATTGAAGTAAGTTAGCTTGGTTAACCGTGGTAACGCCGGATTGTCAAGCGTGGTTTTGTTGTTACAAGTCATCGCAAAATCGACTTTACTTAGTCTCACCATCAAGTCCTCTCCTAAAAAAGAAACAAATTCAGGTTAATCATTTCTAAATATTAACTGTCGTAGGAGGTTATTGTCAATTAAATAAACCGGTCAAGTGCGAGTCGAACTCGCGCACCGAGGGTTCCGTACAAACCTGTAGGTATATATAATATTTTTTTTAAATATGTGATGTAACTAAAAATGTTAGGCTTTCGAAATTTTTCCTATGTTCTATAAAACGTTGCTTTATGCCAAATTTCAAGATTCTAGATCAACTGGAAGTACCCTTAAGTTTTGACCTGAGCATTTGATATGAATTTCAATTTTAAACCTCTACGGGTTCATGAGCAAAGGGGTAGTAACTTTACAATTATTAAAAATATTTTAATTATATGATGTAACTAAAAATTTATGGTTCTCGCAATTTTTCCTTTATCTGTGCTATAAGACATTTCTTCGTACCAAATTTCAAGGTTCTAAGTTCACGGGTATTTCCCGTGAACTTAGAACCTTGAAATTTGGTAGGTATTGATACCCTTGCGAGTTTCGAAAATTTGCAGCATAAACGGTTGTAGCTTTTGATTGCGCTGGCTTAAAAGGTTGATTTTTTCACTGCTTCAAGGGACAATAGACTTGACTTTTTAATATAAATTTCAGTTTGATACCGCTACGCATTTCAGAGAAAAAGGGTCTTGACAGACGGAATGACGGACAACAAAGTGATCCTAAAAAGATTCCGTTTTTTTCATTTCGAGGTACGGAACCCTAAAAAGAAGCCAGTCAGATATAAGATACACGTACGAGGGAAAGATTTATGTGAAATGTATATTATTTCTCTTTTTAACAACGTGACATGTTCAATTACATAGTGCTTATCGTCAGCCTGGGGTTATCCCAGTAGCAAAACTTTTTGCCTTGGAGTATGGGACCTTTTATATTTCTCATCAGAGAATCAGAGTCTTAGATTTTACACAAAGTGACTGCGGCAAAACTCCGCAACCAAAGGCATAGCGATATTCTATAGTATAGACCAGCTATGTTAGGTTATTCAGGGATACTGGCTCCCACAACGACTGTTAAACATCTTCATGTCAACTCTGACCGACGACTCAACGTACTCTGCGTGGTACGAGGCAAGCGATTAAATAATAATTTACATACAGCTTAGGGCAAGCGATAATAATCAATCTTTCTTTTTTTACCTTTCTTTATTTCATCTATGGCTAGCCTACTCTATTTATATATTATGTTCATGACTTACTCATTCGAGCTGGCCCATTTATGCTAATATTAGCGAAAATCGTGAAAAATATATTTTCGCATAATTATATGAATATTTACAATGTACCAAGAGTGAAACGCTGTCATAAGTATACCTGACCTAACTGATAACCCTATATGAATTACTAATTAGATTACACTTGCATATCTTACTACTATTGTAAAATAGCGTCCACTTTGTGGCGTTTGTCATGCGGATCTCGACATGCTTTCTACATGTTCTCATGACGGAGCATTTTTGGTTGAAGGGTGACATCGTGCAAGTGAAGCATTACTAACATATTATAATGTAATTTATAAGTAGAGGATTCCCGCAGTACGCCAGCACATGTGATTTTAATTGGCTTATGTTTAACTTACCACCAGATATAGAAACATACAGACAAAAATAGTAAATGATCACCAAAATGAAACCCGTATTTTAATGTAAAATTATAACCAAAGTTTTAACATTTCGCTATCCTATTTAAGCAAAATAACTCCAAATAAATCATTGTTAACCCAAAAGTAGTAAATGATCACCAAAATTAAACCAGCATTTTAATGTAAAATTAAAACTAAAGTTTTTTTGGTATTTGTATGAAATACCAACACATAAATTGGATTTGGTTACACCACCCACTTCAATAAACTAAGTTGACGGAGCCCTCTTATTTTTGAATTAAGGGTCACAAGAGAACCTAACATAACCTATTTATTTGGTGATCATTTACTACATTTAGTGTTCGAATACAATTTGAAGTGCAGTCATGACTAAAATAGCAAGTACTATTGTAATTTTAGACTATATTTTTCTGGTGTTAAGTATATATTTTTGGTTAAAGAACTAAGGGTATCAAAGCATTTTATGGTGGTCATTATATTTAACCCCATTTTAATTTCATCGTTCCTTCCCGTTCCTGTGAGAATTTCTAAAAATCCCTTTTAAGGACACCACTATGGTCCCACTAAGGAACATGCATGCTAAGTTTAAACAGTGTCAGCATTGCTAGTCAGTCATGCAAGAATTGTATATACACAGACAAATACAACGTTGTTATAGTATAGTGCAAACCTCTAAAGAGGTGATTGTACTCATCATTATGAACAAAACTGAAAGCGTGTAAAAATCTGCTGTTTTATACAAATTGGAACTTTGACCTCGTCAAAATATATGGTCTGCAGATTTTTTTCGTACCTTCTGCATTTTCCCAGAACGAAAGTTGTTCTGGTTCTGGACTAAGTGTGTCTGTGTGCAATAAATAATTCTCTAAAGTAATGGCTGCTACACACGTTACGAAAAATCCTTACGTTTGCACGGCACAGTTCGAACTGCAACGATAAATCTACATGATTGTGTATATGAGAAATACTGTAGTTTTTTCGATTTTGTAAAACTGTACAGTTGAAAATTTTTAGAGCAGTAAGAATTTTTTATAGACAAATCGGAATGACTAGGACTACATCCAACAACATCCGATTCCGACAAAATATTGTCGGAATCGGAAAAAAATGTGTCGATAATCGTACTCGTAACGTGTGTGCCAGTCGTTAAGTTTTGAAGAGAAATAAACCAATAACTACTAACGCGTCGTCAGTCGAAGCCATAGCTTATCGCATGAATAATTGTACAGATTTCTGGTAACGTGTGGCCGGAATAACACATCTTTGGGTATGAAATGCTAAGTGTGATTTCAATTCGTGCTCATCCATTCCTCGTATTATCGATTATAAGTACCTGTAGATTTGCGAAGCTGTTCAAAATTATATGTTTTTTTGTTGGCAACGGCGAGTATTTTCCGTTAGTTCTCTATTATAAGTTTAGCACCTGAAGTTTCTGTGATTGTAAATTTCATAAAAATAGGTGATGCTTGTTACTGTAGTAACAGAAAAAAATTTCTTCACACTTCACATAGTAACCTTTATTGACCTCTCTAAAGATAACAAACTAAGCATCTACACATTTTGTTTATTACTTAAACATGAAAATGTCACGTGTTAATTTATTAGATCACATTTTAAGTACTTCTCAGAATATTTGAATTTGACTGAGTGATTACCGCATAAGTACATAATACGGCAAAACAACTTAGATATTTTCACGCTTCATTAGATGAACGGAGTATAAGAAATCCCCAAGTTTATCATAATGGCAATAAGTTATCAGAACTCAAATAAGATGTTCCAAGTAGACATGTTATCATTCAAAGAAATATTTTATGCACCTAAACTCGAAGTCTTGCCAAATAAATGTCTGAATATATGGACCTTCAACTTAAAACTTTTGTGACAAGTAATTAGAAAGGCGGCTCAAATTGAAAATAAGTAGCCTTTAAAAGAATAAAGTGTATATATATAAATATGTCTCTGATATGCCTGATAGGGTTCACCCTCTGTCATGAAGATCTTTGTTTTGATGCTTCGTTGTTGTGGTTGTGGAATATCGCTATCCCTTTGGGTTGCGGAGTACAGACGGCAGTCGCTCTCTGGAAAAGCTGTTATTCAGTCATCTCTGGTTCCATGTCGGGTAAATCTTGGATGCAACCAGGATTACGCTAGGACGATGATGATGAAGTCTCCGATATGTGAAGTCTACGATAAAGTTTGTCGAAAGTGTTACTTATCGTAAATCCTTTCTAAAAATCCAAATTTGGGTACCTATGCATCTCTTGGGCAATCAAAATTAATAATTTATTGTAACGAGTCATCGATACTACTAAAACACAGCTATATTAGTTTACATATCTACAAATCATACTACTAAAACATAGCTATATTAGTTTACATATCTACATATCATAGTGTTTAAGTACCTACTTATTATGTGTAAAGTGTGACTGGGTTTTTTCGAATTCTCAGTAGCAGCTCGGAATCTGGTGATATGGCCGGTAACGGCAATAGGCTCGCCCCCTATTACGTGGGACTTAAAAATTCATGGCGAAATGTGGGTGTAATATACACCTTTGCCTATCCCTTCGGGGATACAGGCGTGAGTCTATAAAAATATGTGTAAACAAAAGTTGTTAATAGCTTACACATTCTTTTCTTTTTTTATATAAAAATAAAACTCAAGCACTAAAAATGTGTCGCAATGGACTTTACAAACATTCAATCAATGGACACTAAGAACACCCAGACTCAAAACAACAATTATGCAACAATGTTAAAAAGGTAAATAATAACTCTTTAATAACTTACAACAAGAGCAAGGCTCTTAAATGAAAGGAGAAGACAATAACTAACAAGTAATTATCGAGTTATAACGTCCAAATAGTTTAAGGCGAGGATTTTCCAAAATACAGTGTTATCTAGCGTGTTCAAACGCGTTTAGTTTCCACAAAAACCAATAACACTGGTCACAACATAACAGGTTTCATAGGTCCTTGCTGATTACTGCATGAATTGGCCATGAGTAATACTTCCCTTTCACAGAATATCAGAGTAAAGTAACAGTATTGTTGCGTTGCGTTTGGTGGTTAAGAGAGCTATTCCTTTCTCCTAATTCCTCCGCTCCTCTCCCTTTTCCTTTTCCTATTCCATAGGACGGCAACGCGCTTGTGACTCCTTTAGGACCTACTGTGTCCAAGGGCGGCGGTGATATAATACTTTATAATGAGAAACTGACCAAGCACAAACTAGGCAGCGGCCGTACTACAGTACGCATTAAACTTACGTAGCTTTATACATTACAGAAAGAACGTGTCTGGGTGCAGTAAACAATCTAAAATTTCAAATACAAACAAAACATTCTCACGTGGTAACATATAAAATATGTGATTATTAACTGTGTCACAATTCTCTAAGAAATGGCACAAGTGTGCGAAATGATGCCTAAATCAAGGCCCTTCCACACGGCACAATTTTACCACTGATCAAATTGTCAATCGAATAGGCTTTGCCCGTCTACACGACACAATCAAATCACTGATTTTCATTCCGTCCACCCGATTGGTTAAAATCTGGTGGTACCGCCCACCCGATGAACTTGAGTTGGACGACTGGCGTCTACACGTCACGATTTCATCAAGTGATTTAGTCAAGTTGGACGTAAAATCGTGTCGTGTGGATAGGACTTAAGACAGATTGTTTCCAACGAACACAATAAAATGAGCATTGTTTACAAGGAATTTATAATACCCATCTACCTTCTATCAACCTGTGTAGGTACCTATATAAAATGCTTGCGTTACTCACAGACGACACACAGACAGCCAACACTTTTAGGCGCAAAGAGCAGAAATTTGGCATGTAAGTGTCTTGGGGACCGTAGTGGACCTTAAGAAGGGATTGACCAAAATGCCACACAAGATAGGGAAGAAACGGATAAATATAAATAATATAATATTATATTCTGCCTCATCTGATTAGACTTGCAAGCTCTAAGGTTAGACGCCCTCGCGATAGCGTTGGCTCCTTGACTGCCAATGCACTGGTCAGTGCGAGACATTATAGATTTTCTATTGTGTCTGGTATCGCGGCGGTTAAGAGGTTAAGGCGGTGTGTATTAAAGGATTAATACTAAATACAAAACGGTGAAAACACTGAATCGTCTTTGAGGTAACAATCTTAATGTATAAAATCCTTGCGTTACTGACTGACTGACAGACACGCTACAGCCGAAACTACTGGTCGCAAGAAGATGAAATTTAGCATGTATGTTCCTTGGGCACCGTAGGGGTGCACTTAGACGGGATTTCCCGAAACTCCCACGGGATCGGACAAAACGGGAAATCGAAAACATGTGCGTGCGAAGCCGCTGCCGTCCTCTAGTCTGTATATATATATTATTGCCTTACTGAGTGAAAGACAAGCTACAGCCAAAAGTATTAGGAGCTGGAAGCTGAAATTTGGCATGTATGTTCCTTGAGGACCGTAGGGGTTTGCACAGGAAATGTAAAAAAAATGCGTGGGCGTAGCTGCATCCTCTAGCTTGAAGATATTTTGGTAAAAGATAAACTACATCTGGTAAGATAGAAGACTGCCTCGTTGGTCTCGCGGCATAAATGTGCGCGTGGGATTGTGCCCGGGTCGGGCAAAGTGTTATTGGGGTTTTCCGTTAGGAAATTCTCAGTAGCAGCATGGAGTCTGGTAATGTGCCCGGTACGGCAATAGGCTCGCCCCATATTACGTGGGACCTAAAAAAGTCATGGCGAAATGTGGGTGTAATATATTACACCTCTGCCTACCTCTTCGGGGATACAGGCGTGAGTCTATAAAAAAAACATCTGGTAAGAACGGAAATTGCGATAGAGCGGCATAATATGTGGCGCTGTTATCTAATAAAAACACCGGGAATTCCCGTGTTTTTTTATTTGGTTGAGATATAAATTCCAAGTAAATTGTATTTTAATGCCGCAGAGGAATATGATAACCTCTATTTGACTGCCGATGTTTGTCAAAAAACAGCGTACTTATACTTTTTTAGTAGCTGAACCCACGGTTACACTTGCGTTATTTATGGTTACTGGTCTTATACAGGGCGTTGATTCGCATTTGCAAAATATTTAAGGGGTGAATATACTACTATAACTGAATACAAATACATGAAAAATAAGTCACTAAGAGTTAAAAAAAAATTTCGTCATCATACACTTAGAAAATTAACTCGGTGTATTGACCGCCGCCGTCGCTGAGCTGATCGCCACTGTAGGTGCCTAATACCCCTCCCCCCGTGGGATCTCCACCTTGTCGTGGTGGGGGGCTCAGTAATCATGGCTTGGAGACCCGTGGTGAAGCTAAGAGAGATCCCAGGAGTGGACGCTCCGTGTGGGCTTGGCCTGCGCAGGATGCGTCTAAAGTGCGGGTGCGGTCGCGGGAGGCGTGTCGGTGTTGCGTTGCCGCGCGCCCTATCTCCCGCGACCAAATGGGGGCGCACCATTGTTGCGTCGCGGTGAGGCCGCAGAGGAAGAGGAGATGCGGTGTTGCGTTGCCGTCTTCCCTATCCTCTGCGGCCGCTGGGTGTTTTGGTGGCGGAGCCCAACACCTTCATCCGCCGCCAAGGGGGATTTTTTCGGGGCCCGCCTGACCATCTGGCGGGCCAATACCCGTTGGGGGGTAGCGACGAATGCTTCGGCTATGCCCGACCCTCCGACACACGGATACATGAGGAAAACGGGTTGGTTTTTAGTCAGTAAGAGTCTGACAGTCCCCTTCGCCCTTCCCCCAGGGCGGAGGGACTCCATGAGGATTTTCCAACCCGACAAAAAAAAAAAGGTTGAGACATTACCTTGTCTATAACGAAGAGGACTTTAGAAGATCCATATTCAGTTGACAATTGCCATAACACAATACACAATACATCGTCTGTTTAAAAAAGAAAAATAAGAAAAGAATAAAGTTGTTTGGAGTATCTTCGTTGTTTTCAGTCGGTAAATTGATAAAAGATCCCTATATGTATTCCAATCTATAAGTAGATACTGAATTTAGCTTAACAATGAAAAGTCAATAATAGCACATTATTACTGACATGCACGGGCGCCGAAACTTATTTATTCGAAATGAGTAGTAATATTTTTATTTATTCATAGACTAGGGGTAGGCAGATGTATAATATTATACCCACATTTCGTCTTGTTATATTTTTTTAGGTCCCACGTAATAGGGGGCGAGCCTATTACCAGACTTCGTGTTGCTACTAAGAATTCTGAAAAACCCAGTAACACTTTTGCCCGACCCGGGAATCGAACCAGGGACCTCAGACTTCGGTCAGCAGACGCATACGCTATCCACTGGACCACGGAGTCAATCAGTAGTAATAATGAAGTATTAATTGCGATAATATTGATTTTTTATAAACTCACGCCTGTATCCCGGAAGGAGTAGGGAGAGGTGTAATATTAAACCCACATTTCGCCATGAATTTTTAGGTCCACGTGAGGGGAGGCGAGCCTATTTCCGTTATCGGGCACATCACCAGACTCCGTGCTGCTACTAAGAATTTGGAAAAACCCAGTAACACTTTTGTCCGACCCGGGACCTGCGATCAGCAGTCGCATACGCTTTCCTCTGGATCACGGAGGCAGTCATATTGACTTCGTGTCTAATCTGGTTCGATCAATAACCTGACCCAGGACTCCAAGATGAAAGTCTTGGATGCAATCGGGATCCCCGTGAGAAACGATTTATATATGTATGTACAGTCGAATAACTTCCCGGTCGATCACCTTAAGGGCGAGAATCGCTCAGCAAGAAATCGTCGCTTTGACACTCGTATACAAAACCAACTTCTAGTGTGCCTCGACTCGCGAGCCAAGGGATTTTTTTCGAACTGTACCAGCGCCGACTTGTTTGATTGTACTTGCATACTGTAGGCGTTGTATCTTTTAACAAAATGGTTTATTGTCAAATAATGCATGTCTCTGTATATTTATGTTATCAGGATATCATTAGCGGTCATAGTTATATGCATTTAACATGAAAATGTTTTTCGTGTGATTGTGATTTATCTCTTGTGGGTATGTATTAAAAATCATATTACCTAGTATGTTTATCAGCAAACTGAATACCAAAAACGTTATGCCTAATTTGGGATCAGTGACTGTTTGTGAGTGGTCCCGGCATATCGACATAATTTATGAATATTATATACTTATTTGGTATTTGAAGTCAGGCCTGAATTGCACTCATTTAAATTCTATATAGCGCGCTATTTAATATACTGATCATAACGTGACGCATGTATGCAAACCAGCAAAATACGGGTCATCCAACCGGAACGACGGAAAGTAGAATATATTTTAAACCTTTATTTTTAAAAAAATTGCGGTTAAGACAATCCATTCAGTTGTGTAAACATCGTTAGGTATATTTTATATGGCCGTTTTCTAGCCCTCACAATATTAATATAATTGTATTGTCAAACGATATACATTTATATGCAAAATTTCAGCTCAATAGAAGACGAAATCTTTCGATTTAAATTTTAAGTGGGTAAAATTTAAATCGAAAGATTTCATTACTCTGACTCAGATTGCCGATTAAGCGGGTCGATTTATACTTCAAATCTATACTTATATTATATTATTAATAATTAATATTTAATATATTATCTGTATATATATAGGTTTATAAAACCCTTGCGTTACTGACTGACTGACAGACAAGCTACAGCCAAAACTATAAGGCACAAGAAGCTGCAATTTGGCATGTATACTCCTTGGAGACCAAAGGGGTGCACTAAGAAGGGATTTCCTGAAATTCCCATGGAATCGGACAGTAACAGTTAAATTAAAAAAATGTGATCTGATCCATTTGTGAGCAAGCATGGATGTTTGTTACTGCTAGACGCAAATATTACTGAGCGCATCTTGATGAAACCTTAAAACATTGAAATATGTTATGTATTTGTTTTCTTTTTTTTTTTAAAGACAACTCCGCACTAGGAAGAAATTCCTGTTTCGCGGGGGACTTTACAAACATTCAATCAACGAACACAAAGAAAGCCCAGACTCGAGACAACAATTTGTTGATCACACAAAGTGTGGTCTCGTGTGGGAATCGAACCCACGACACGCGGTGCAGTACCAAGCGGCGAGGCGACTGCCTAAACTACTACGCTAACCGTGCAGTCCATTTCAGGGCGTTGATTCGCATTTGCAAAATATTTAAGGGGTGAATATACTACTATAACTGAATACAAATACATGAAAAATAAGTCACTAAAAGTTAAAAAAAAAATTTCGTCATCATACACTTAGAAAATTAACTCGGTGTATTGACCGCCGCCGTCGCTGAGCTGATCGCCACTGTAGGTGCCTAATACCCCTCCCCCCGTGGGATCTCCACCTTGTCGTGGTGGGGGGCTCAGTAATCATGGCTTGGAGACCCGTGGTGAAGCTAAGAGAGATCCCAGGAGTGGACGCTCCGTGTGGGCTTGGCCTGCGCAGGATGCGTCTAAAGTGCGGGTGCGGTCGCGGGAGGCGTGTCGGTGTTGCGTTGCCGCGCGCCCTATCTCCCGCGACCAAATGGGGGCGCACCATTGTTGCGTCGCGGTGAGGCCGCAGAGGAAGAGGAGATGCGGTGTTGCGTTGCCGTCTTCCCTATCCTCTGCGGCCGCTGGGTGTTTTGGTGGCGGAGCCCAACACCTTCATCCGCCGCCAAGGGGGATTTTTTCGGGGCCCGCCTGACCATCTGGCGGGCCAATACCCGTTGGGGGGTAGCGACGAATGCTTCGGCTATGCCCGACCCTCCGACACACGGATACATGAGGAAAACGGGTTGGTTTTTAGTCAGTAAGAGTCTGACAGTCCCCTTCGCCCTTCCCCCAGGGCGGAGGGACTCCATGAGGATTTTCCAACCCGACAAAAAAAAAAAGGTTGAGACATTACCTTGTCTATAACGAAGAGGACTTTAGAAGATCCATATTCAGTTGACAATTGCCATAACACAATACACAATACATCGTCTGTTTAAAAAAGAAAAATAAGAAAAGAATAAAGTTGTTTGGAGTATCTTCGTTGTTTTCAGTCGGTAAATTGATAAAAGATCCCTATATGTATTCCAATCTATAAGTAGATACTGAATTTAGCTTAACAATGAAAAGTCAATAATAGCACATTATTACTGACATGCACGGGCGCCGAAACTTATTTATTCGAAATGAGTAGTAATATTTTTATTTATTCATAGACTAGGGGTAGGCAGATGTATAATATTATACCCACATTTCGTCTTGTTATATTTTTTTAGGTCCCACGTAATAGGGGGCGAGCCTATTACCAGACTTCGTGTTGCTACTAAGAATTCTGAAAAACCCAGTAACACTTTTGCCCGACCCGGGAATCGAACCAGGGACCTCAGACTTCGGTCAGCAGACGCATACGCTATCCACTGGACCACGGAGTCAATCAGTAGTAATAATGAAGTATTAATTGCGATAATATTGATTTTTTATAAACTCACGCCTGTATCCCGGAAGGAGTAGGGAGAGGTGTAATATTAAACCCACATTTCGCCATGAATTTTTAGGTCCACGTGAGGGGAGGCGAGCCTATTTCCGTTATCGGGCACATCACCAGACTCCGTGCTGCTACTAAGAATTTGGAAAAACCCAGTAACACTTTTGTCCGACCCGGGACCTGCGATCAGCAGTCGCATACGCTTTCCTCTGGATCACGGAGGCAGTCATATTGACTTCGTGTCTAATCTGGTTCGATCAATAACCTGACCCAGGACTCCAAGATGAAAGTCTTGGATGCAATCGGGATCCCCGTGAGAAACGATTTATATATGTATGTACAGTCGAATAACTTCCCGGTCGATCACCTTAAGGGCGAGAATCGCTCAGCAAGAAATCGTCGCTTTGACACTCGTATACAAAACCAACTTCTAGTGTGCCTCGACTCGCGAGCCAAGGGATTTTTTTCGAACTGTACCAGCGCCGACTTGTTTGATTGTACTTGCATACTGTAGGCGTTGTATCTTTTAACAAAATGGTTTATTGTCAAATAATGCATGTCTCTGTATATTTATGTTATCAGGATATCATTAGCGGTCATAGTTATATGCATTTAACATGAAAATGTTTTTCGTGTGATTGTGATTTATCTCTTGTGGGTATGTATTAAAAATCATATTACCTAGTATGTTTATCAGCAAACTGAATACCAAAAACGTTATGCCTAATTTGGGATCAGTGACTGTTTGTGAGTGGTCCCGGCATATCGACATAATTTATGAATATTATATACTTATTTGGTATTTGAAGTCAGGCCTGAATTGCACTCATTTAAATTCTATATAGCGCGCTATTTAATATACTGATCATAACGTGACGCATGTATGCAAACCAGCAAAATACGGGTCATCCAACCGGAACGACGGAAAGTAGAATATATTTTAAACCTTTATTTTTAAAAAAATTGCGGTTAAGACAATATAAGGAATAGAAAGGTATACCATGTCTCATTCTGTTAAAAAATAAAATCTGAGTTCTTTTACGTGAAAAATTATTACTCTTCCACGCGTCCATCCATCGTCTACAAACATTTCTATACTTAATACTTTCTGTTATGATGATGATAGATTGAAATGTTTTGAAAGTTTAATGTTTCAATAGTTCGATTGATTTCGTAAGCAAGAGGCGGCTGGCTTATGATCTATTTGCGTTCTGTATGAGGTCAAGCGTATAATAACGATTTACATATCAACGCAACGATTTTAATATATTGATTCATGTTTTGCCAGTGTACAGGAACTGTATTGGACCAAGAAGTTGATTCATTTTAAAGAAAGCTACATTATCTTTGACAGGCTAACTTTTAGTCAAACTTTTAGAAACCTGCTTTTATTTGCGCTTAACATATAATATTAAAGTACTCGTCAATACGGATCAAACGAGCCCAAAATCCATTCAGTTGTGTAAACATCGTTAGGTATATTTTATATGGCCGTTTTCTAGCCCTCACAATATTAATATAATTGTATTGTCAAACGATATACATTTATATGCAAAATTTCAGCTCAATAGAAGACGAAATCTTTCGATTTAAATTTTAAGTGGGTAAAATTTAAATCGAAAGATTTCATTACTCTGACTCAGATTGCCGATTAAGCGGGTCGATTTATACTTCAAATCTATACTTATATTATATTATTAATAATTAATATTTAATATATTATCTGTATATATATAGGTTTATAAAACCCTTGCGTTACTGACTGACTGACAGACAAGCTACAGCCAAAACTATAAGGCACAAGAAGCTGCAATTTGGCATGTATACTCCTTGGAGACCAAAGGGGTGCACTAAGAAGGGATTTCCTGAAATTCCCATGGAATCGGACAGTAACAGTTAAATTAAAAAAATGTGATCTGATCCATTTGTGAGCAAGCATGGATGTTTGTTACTGCTAGACGCAAATATTACTGAGCGCATCTTGATGAAACCTTAAAACATTGAAATATGTTATGTATTTGTTTTCTTTTTTTTTTTTAAAGACAACTCCGCACTAGGAAGAAATTCCTGTTTCGCGGGGGACTTTACAAACATTCAATCAACGAACACAAAGAAAGCCCAGACTCGAGACAACAATTTGTTGATCACACAAAGTGTGGTCTCGTGTGGGAATCGAACCCACGACACGCGGTGCAGTACCAAGCGGCGAGGCGACTGCCTAAACTACTACGCTAACCGTGCAGTCCATTTCATGTATATCTTAATAAATACTTATAAGCAGCGACAGCCTACTGTAGTTACCAAGATACTGACATGCAGAGGGTATCGGGTTCGAAGTCACGGTGCGCTGCAATGACCTTTCAAATTGAATTAAAAAGTTCATTTAAATATTGTCCCACGCATCGGAGAGCACGTTAAGCCGCCGCCGGTCCTGCTTGCATGAATATATTTGACAGTATTTATGGTGAATCGGTACCCCTGAGCCCTGAATGTACTGACGCTAGTCTAACTCATGGAAAATCCCTATCCCTGTTTTGCTTATTTGTTAAATTTGTTTGCGCAGATCTCGTGCAACAATGTATCTTGTATGAAACCGGCTTAACGCTAAAACTATAACGAAATCTGAATAGCAAATTTGTAGACCGTACCGGTTGGCGCAGCGGGAGTGTAAGATTCCCGCTCAAGTCAAACATTTGTGTGCATGAACATGGATGTTTGTCTTGGTCTGGGTGTTTCTATGTATAATATGTATGTATTTACAAAAAAAAGTATATATGTATGTTTATCCATTATCTAGTACCCATAATACAAGCTCTGCTTAGCTTGGGACTAGATGGTGATGTGTGTATGTAGTAGAATATTATTATTATATTATATTAATAGTGTACGGTCCAATGACCGCACATGTCACCGCGTCAGCATTTTATTGTACATGCACGTATGCACAATTGTTTTATTAAATCACTTACAATAAGTCACTAACAAGGTAAACCCGTGTCAAGGAAATAAACAGTTTATAACGAACAACTTCAAGTGTTTTCATTTATCAAGATACAGCAAGTGTGTCGTACGGCAGCATCAAGGCACCCGCGCGACATTGTGGTCCTTCGTAGGAGTATATTAGTGGTTTTCTGTGATTCCGTGTGATAGCGAATCGGTTTGGCCGGCCTCCCAGAAGCGGGTCTCACCGGCTGAATTGAGAAGGCGCATATATCACGCGGAGGTGCTTTAACCACTAAGTATATGAGAACCAGCAAGTTTAGGGTAATCAAGTACTCAACCAGCAAGTTTTAAGTTATCAAGAGCTAGCAAGAGCAAGTTTTACACTGTGGAACTTTGTTGTGAAATACAAGTCCTTATTATCAAGTGATTCAAGTTTGTGCACACCAAATACAAATATCAAGCAAATAAGGTACCTTATCTATCAAGTTTTGTGTTCGTTGTTTATTTCGCGGGTTTACAAGCATCAAGGCTACTAATTTATCAAGTTTACAGCAAGCTATATCAAGATGGATACAAGTGATATACTCTATCAACAATCTCTCCTATCAGATGAGATTAAAAAAGTTTTAGTTAACTTCAAAAAGGATGGCCCATCTCGCAGGACTCCTGAACAAGTCAAGAGACGTCTCGAAACTTTGGAAAGATGTTGGAACGAGTTCAAGTCCAACCAAGCAAAGCTTTCGGAGCGCTTACCAGGTGATCATGAATATCTGGTTGGTGATTATTACCAACAGACAAGGCAAAGCTACTTAGAAGCAAGGCTCTACATTGAGAAATTGAGCATTAGAAGCACCCCTAAACCTCTTTCGGCACAACAAGGTTCCGATCAACAAAAAGTTATCAAGTCCGATTTGGGTGGCGCAGCATCTACATCTGAAGTAATAGAGCAAGACGAAAGCACCTTCGAGGACGCTGCTACTCAACAGAAAAACGTTCCTCCTAGCAAGCAGGACTGGAATGAGATGGCAAACACCTCAGACTCAGGAAATCTTAGCAAGCTTGACGAGATGTATAGAAAACAGTTGAGCAACTTCAAGGCATTTGCGAGAACAGTCTCTAACATCAACGTTGACATCTTACAAGACCGATGGGAGTTTGAAGACACACTGAAAACTCTTCAGGTGCGCTGGAAGGCAATTGATCTACTCCACTGGGAAATAGACAGTGAGACAAACGGATCTAACCTACAATACGAAGAAAGGTTCACAGAGCACGAACAAAAGTATTATGAAATCAAGAAGGCCATAAATAGCAAGTTATGGTCTGTATCGCACCGTGAAAAGTCGACGCCTAAACTCGACATTCCTATGTTCAACGGCAACTACCAGCTGTGGGTGTCGTTTAAAGACCTCTTCACCGAAGCAATACACAACAATCCAAGCTTATCTAACGCGCAAAGAATGCAGTTTCTTAAGAGCAAGCTTAAGGGCGAAGCTGAGCGCTTAGTACAACACCTACAAATCAGTTCAGAAAATTATTTGACCTGTTGGGAAATATTGAACCATAGGTACAATAACAAGAAGCTTATTTTTACAACTCACATGAACACTTTGATGAACCTGCCTGTGACTCAACAAGCTAACGTGAATCACATAAAACGTCTCCATGATATTGCCACGGAATGCTTAAATGCAATCAAAAACTTGGGTGTCAATATCGACACCTGGGATCCCATTTTGGTGTATCTTTTGGTACAGAAAATAGACACTGAAACTCATAGTGATTATCTGGAGTCAGTGAAAGAGCCACGCGAATTGCCAAATTTAGAAGAATTTCTCAAGTTCCTAGAAAACAGATTCACTACAATGGAAACAGCACGCCGCAAGCAAGAAAATCATCAAATAAAGTCGTCGTCATCAGCATCCGATAGACAAACAAAATCGCATTATTCCAAGAATTTTTCAAGCAATCAAGCTGCTTCGTATTCGAAAAACAAGATATCATGCCCAATTTGCAACAGCGCAGAACATAGAATCTATTATTGCGACAAATTCCTAGAAATGTCACCGTCACAAAAACGACAAGAGATTTCGAAGCTAAATTTTTGTTATAATTGTCTTCATAGTCATCATGGAAAATCTTGTTTATCTAACAAACGGTGCTGCGAGTGCAACGGGCGACACAACACTTTGCTGCACTCAGCGTTTACGAAAAACGTGACATCGGCCGACACGACATCTAGGCCAGCGGTTGGTAACGCGGCATCAAAACGGCGAACCGAACAAATCAGCAATAATATGCACGTGGCCCAGCAATGTGACGTGCCCGAAATTCTATTATCTACAGCTCTGATAAAGGTACAGAGAGCAGATGGAGAATACCTAGTTATGCGAGCCCTCGTAGACCAAGGCTCGCAAGTGTCTCTCATCACCACAAGAGCAGCGCAGCTTCTGTGCCTACCCCGTCAAAAATGTCGAGGTGTGATAACAGGTGTTGGCGCCAAGGACAACATCTGCAATGGTATGGCAGAAATACATTGCAATTCTATGCACGAAGATTATGTCTTTACGACGAATGTTTACATTATGAAAGGCTTAACAAGAAATTTGCCTAATGTGTCATTTACACGTCCAACATGGGACTTATTACAAGATATAGATTTGGCAGATCCCGATTTCAATGTGAGCAAGCCCATTGACATCTTATTTGGAGCCGATGTCTACGCAAATATTATCATGAATGGAATATATAGATTTGGCAACATGTCTCCAGTCGCCCAGCAAACGCGTCTAGGATGGCTTTTGTGCGGCAAAGTACAGTCTCTACAGTGCAACGTAGTTCTCAGCAATATGCAAGACATACAAAAATTTTGGGAAATAGAAGATGTATCTGGAAACCATTCATATTCAACAGAGGAAAATCGCTGTATTGAATTTTATAAGTCTACGACAACAAGGTCAGAGGACGGAAAATACATAGTTAGACTGCCTCTTAAGTCTAACATTGATCAATTGGGCCAATCGAAGTACAAAGCTATCGCCCAATTTCACCAAATTGAGAAAAAGTTGAATAGAAACAGCGAGCTAAAAATAGCCTACAAGTCATTCATACACGAATATCAAGAATTACGACATATGAAACTTGTCGGCTACGACAGCTACAATAGTGCAATGACCGGACCCGTATGTTACTTACCGCACCATTGCGTGCTACGAAACGACTCTAGTACGACCAAGCTACGTGTAGTCTTCAATGCATCGGAAAAAACATCAAGTGGACAAAGTCTCAACGATTGTATGTATACGGGGCCGAACTTACAAAACGATATCTTCACGCTACTATTAGGATGGAGGCTATACAAGATAGCCTTGACCGCTGATTGTGAAAAAATGTTTCGCGCCATTTGGTTGCATGAAGATGACCAGCCTCTACAAAGAATAATATGGCGAGATAACTCACAGGATCGATTGCAACATTATCAGCTGACAACGGTAACGTACGGTACCAAGGCCGCACCTTATCTAGCAATGATGACGTTGCGTCAATTAGCAAGTGACGAAAAGGAAAGATATCCAGAAGCAGCTAGAATTGTAGAAAACAATTTTTATATGGATGATTTGATTCTAACTGTTCCATGTTTGGATTCTGCGCTGAAAATTAAGACAGATCTTATAAATCTTATGAGAACTGGTGGCTTCAATTTAAGGAAGTGGAAGTCTAACTATCAAGAGTTATCAGACATTTCAAGTCAGCAAGGACAAAGTAATTTCAACTTCACCCAAGCCGAATCTACCAAGACACTAGGTTTATATTGGAACCCTGAAAGGGATGTTTTTGTTTTCCAATGCAAGATAAACAAGGAGGTTCAAGACACGAAGCGATCACTGCTCTCTGCTATTTCTCAACTGTTTGACCCCCTTGGGTGGCTAACTCCGCTATCTACCAAAATGAAGCTGCTTTTTCAAGAAGTATGGAAAACAAGCATTGCTTGGGATGACAAGATTCCCAAAAATATTTATCAAGAATGGCAAACAATAAAGAGCGATATTATTGACATAAATAATATTGAAATACCACGGTGGCTCGGTTGCGAGGTCACGTGTAAGCTCGAATTGCACGGATTTTGCGACGCTTCGCAAAAGGCGTTCGCTTGTGTCGTTTATAGCAAGTTAATAAAACAAAATGAAATTGTTATAAAACTCGTCGCTGGGAAATCAAGACTCGTTCCCTGCAAGAAAGAAGTTTCCTTACCACGACTAGAGCTGTGTGGAGCATTACTGCTGTCCAAGGTCATGGTGAAAATCAAGCAAGCCATATCACCAGACGTGGACGTCAAGGTTCATGGTTGGACCGATTCCATGGCGGCTCTTGGATGGCTACAAGGAAATCCCGATCGCTGGAAGCCGTTCGTATCCAACAGAGTACGTCAAATAGTTGAAATCATGCCGCCAGAATGCTGGCGCTACGTCAAGTCCGCAGAGAATCCTGCCGATTGCGCCAGCCGCGGCCTGACAGCAAGTCAACTGAGACTACATCCATTATGGTGGCAAGGACCAGCATGGCTGTCCACCACGGACAATTTTACACAAGAAAATTGTACCTATACTACGCAAGAAGAAGCGAAAATGACTAAGCAAGTCAACGTCATTACGCAGTGCAGTGACAGCATTCTCATCAAGGAAATGATAGAAAAGTACAGCTCATTTTCAAAACTTACGAAGGTACTAGCATGGGTGTACCGATTTATGGCGAAAAAACAAGACAGAAAATCCGTATCCTGGCTCACTATACCGGAATTACGAGAAGCAAGAAAAAGGATAATAAAGCAAGTTCAATGGGAAATATTCGAAGATGACATATGCAACCTGAAACAAAAGAAACCTATTTCTACAAAAAGCAAGATTCTAAGCTTGAATCCGTACTTAGATGAAGACGATGTCCTGCGCGTCGGAGGGAGGCTGCGTAACGCCAACATTAGCCCTGAAATGAAAAACCCTATTATTTTACCGCAAAATCATCGCCTAACAGAGTTGATAATAAATAATGCACACGAACACACATTGCACGGCGGCGCTCGAGTGACCTTAGCATTCACGAGACAAAAATATTGGATTCTAAGCGGAACTAGAAGAATTAAAAAATATATACGCAGCTGTATAACATGTAAGAAGCAAAAACCCAGCATGCAAGAGCAAATAATGGGAGACTTACCTGGTTCAAGAGTCTGTCCTTCTCGTCCTTTCAAACATACGGGCGTAGATTTCACCGGACATGTCCTTTTGAAAGCTAACAAGGGCCGTGGAGTGAAAACCACAAAAGGATATGTTGCCGTCTTCGTATGCATGGCAACCAAGGCCGTGCATTTAGAATTGGTGTCCGACCTGACAACATCATCCTTCATTGCGGCTCTACGCAGAATGGCCGGACGGCGAGGTACCCCAAGCGCTATCTATTGCGACAATGGACGCAATTTTGTTGGCGCATGTAGAACTTTACATGAAGAATATCAAGAAATCTTGCAAACTTTCAATGAAGAGCTACAGCAAGAGTTAGTTGACATGGAAATCACGTTCCACTTCAACGCTCCCGCGTGGCCATCGGCGGGAGGTCTCTGGGAAGCGGCTGTAAAAAGCTTCAAGTTTCACCTCAAGAGAGTGATAGGAGAACAGAGGCTTACCTACGAAGAGTTCTCCACGCTACTGGTACAGATAGAGGCGTGCCTAAATTCAAGGCCTTTATGCGCCTTAACTGATGATCCCGACGATCTAGAGTACCTAACCCCATCTCACTTTTTGACAAGCGGGCCACTGTTGACAATCGTACCCACTGAGAGAGATTTGAGAACACGTTGGTGTCTTACGCAAAAAATAACACAAGACATTTGGAAAAGATGGCACTCGGAATATCTATCCCAGCTGACATCAAGGTCAAAATGGAAAAATCCAAAGGAAAACATCAAGTCGAATGATGTGGTTCTCGTTCACGATGAAAACCTACCTCCAGGCAAGTGGATCATGGGCCGAGTGACTGAACTACATCCCGGCAACGATGGGTATGTGCGTGTTGTCACCCTAAAGACGAAGAGTGGCTACATGAGGAGACCAATAATCAAGCTATCGAGACTGGTCAGCCACGATACTGAAACAATTTGCAATGAAAACCCATCCAGCAGTCGAGCGCAACCGGCTAGTGCGACAAGAAAAAGCCCTAACAGAAGTCTTCTTACCACTTTGATGTTTACATTGTTGCTATTTATAACAACCTGCACCGCACATGTTAATATTACTCAACTCAGGGAAAATCAAGGCCTATACCTAGATAAATTATCGAGCATGTTACTTATAAAAGATGAATGGAAACTCGTCATTTACTATGACATGGACCCCTTTCTCCGAGGCAACAAGGCACTCGAATCATACATACAAGCGCTCGATACAACATGCAAAACAATACAAGAACAAGGTCAATGTAATGCAATAGTACTCCAGTTACGTCACGGCTACGATGAACTCTCGCACTACAACAAACTATTGGCAAGTCAGCAATTCGATGCGACCCAGGCGCCGGCCCGACTGCTACGTCACAAGAGAGGCCTTGTCAACGGAGTCGGATATCTCGCCAACACCTTGTTCGGTGTATTAGACAGCCGATTCGCCGAACAGTACAAGAGAGACATTACCTTACTTCAGCAAGATCAGAACCATATACTTAATCTCTGGAAAAATCAAACAACCATCATAGAAGCCGAAAACAATCTACTAAAACGTACTGAGAGTACTATGAATCAACAACACAAGATTATAAATCAACATATGATGGCATTAGACAAGGCTGTATTCGAGTTGAAAAACACTGCTAAAACAAGTAGCATTCTAAGTGATTTTACTATTGGGTCTATCATAGCGACAAATGTACTTAACAACTTGAAAGGATTACAAGATACGATTATGGATACAATTATGGATGTATATCAAGGTCACTTCAATGTACACTTAGTGACACCGGACCAACTCATCAATGAGTTGAGAACTATTTCAAGCAAGCTGCCCAAAGATGTTTCTTTGCCCGTAGAGAATATCCATTCGGACATACGGAAGATGTACAATCTCTTCAAGGTCAAAGCAAGGATGCTGGAAGAGTACCTATTGTTCGAGATAAGGATACCGCTCACCAGTCGAGATATGTACGAGATCTTCAAGTTGATACCAATCCCTAAGCATCATGAAAACAAAACCTACGCGATATCACCTATATCGGACTTCGTGGCCTTGAGTATTAGAAAAGGGACATTTATACCTATGAGCGAAGCAGACATAAAGGATTGCATCGTACAAGAAACTTATTTTTGTCACAGTCAGAAGCCTGAATACCAGATGAAGAGTGACAAAAGTTTATGTGTACAAGAAAACCAAGAATGCATAACAAGAGAAATATTATGTAATGATAAATGGCAAGAAAGTTACATTATGAACACATATATTTATACGTGCTGCAAACGTTGCAATGTACGAACAATGTGCGACGAACGGATTACGGCGAATGAACTGACGGGCACTGGACTACTGAGTGTAGGTCAAGGCTGCTTATTGAAGACAGACGAGTTCTCTATATATCCTCACAAGGCTCATACAAGTGAAGTACGTCTTTCACCGGACTTATATACACCGACCATTGCACCGATTAACCATATAATCAACATTAGTATACCTACGTATAAAACATCAAACAAATCACACTTGATATTCCAAGAAGCAGCCACAGAAATACAAAGCAAGATACAAGCTTTGGAGAACAGTGAAAGTTTGCTACCAGATACAATAACCTTTCACGATATACACCACTACACAATGATCTACGTCATATTTGGAATGTTAGTGGTGATTGGTACTGTGATTTTAGTACGACGCATACCATACACATGGCGTTGTACGCAAAGACAACAAGATCGACATTCTGAAGTAACAACTCAACCAACCCAGGAGCAGGCGGCGCACGCGGCGGCAGCTGTGGCGGAGGGAGCGCGTCGGGCAAGCGACGGCATCGAACCTGTACCCAGCGCGCGCACTTCAAGATTTCGACACCAATCAACAAGTCCAATTTTACAGAAATATCATGGGATGTTTGATAACCCTGTTTAATTATTGTTTTCAAAGTTTATATCGTAATATTCTTTGAATTATTTTTGTTTTGTTAAAGGTAGCTCAGCATCTCATCTTCTCTGGCCCGGGAATATGTACGGTCCAATGACCGCACATGTCACCGCGTCAGCATTTTATTGTACATGCACGTATGCACAATTGTTTTATTAAATCACTTACAATAAGTCACTAACAAGGTAAACCCGTGTCAAGGAAATAAACAGTTTATAACGAACAACTTCAAGTGTTTTCATTTATCAAGATACAGCAAGTGTGTCGTACGGCAGCATCAAGGCACCCGCGCGACAAATAGGTAGTAGAGTCTTGGTGATTTTAGCATGAATAGTCCGGCCAAACCTGAAAGGTACTAGTACTAGGTCCTCTGACATATATCGACTTATCTATACTGAAGCATTTTATTTGGTGAGGAAGAGTTCCCCATCCCCTTCTGCTTCTCCCTCATCCCGCTCCTCTGCCTATCCCTTTGACGCAACGCACATGTAACTCCTTTGGTATTCCTTGTCTCGCTGGGCGGCGGTAATCGCTTACCTTCAGGAATCCCGTATGATCCTTTGCCGTCTATTAGGAACACAAAACAACCTTTGTCGCGAAAAACGACACCCACAAAGTACTTTTTAAGGCGTAAAAGGGCTTTATAGAAATGTAAAAGTTAGATGGAAGTATGACAGGATATTTGTATTTTTGTACAGGTATTGATGACGAATAATTGCCAACATACCGAAAGAATACAGCGGTAGGTACACTATGCGCATTGCTAGACACAAAAACAATGAAGTATAAATATAATTTATAGCTTATAGCACTCAAGAATAATGTGGCTCTCCATTAATGAAATACTTTAACAATCGGAGCATTAGTTCGATTAGCTTCGACATACAAACCTAAAATATTTTCCTCTTTATTATTGTTATAGATAAAAGTTACGTCATTTGATTACTGTTGCCTATTTATGTTTTGTTTGTTATGGCAACGTAGATTACGCTTGTGTCAGTGTCGGCTATCACAACATGGCAATATTACTGCAAAGTTTCACGAAATCCATTCAGTTGTTTTTGCGTGAGAGAGTAAAATGCATCCATCTATCCACTACCTCCGTGGTCCAGTGGATAGCGTATGCGACTGCTGATCGGAGGTCCCGGTTTCGATTCCTGAGTCGGGCAAAAGTGTTACTGAGGTTTTCCGAATTCTCAGTAGCAGCACGGAATCTGGTGTTGTGCCCGATAACGGCAATAGGCTCGCCCCCTATTTCGTAGGACCTAAAAATTCATGGCGAAATGTGGGTGTAATATTACACCTCTGCCTACCCCTTCGCGCATACAGGCGTGAGTCTATAAAAAAAAAATATAAAAAATAATCTTATCACACTATCTTCCATGTTTATGATAGTAGTAGGGCAGTTAGATAACAGTAGGTACGGTGATTGAAATCATTGAAACTAATAAAAATTGAGTTTACTTAGTTGAACGTTGCGGCAACTTGCCTTGTCTCATTAGTCATTAGCCGGTATTATTCTAATTGGAATTCATTATTATGTCACTATTTAGCATAGTTAACACATTCCTAAATACTACGGTTTAGAAGATAGAGGTTTCACTTTGCAATCTCTGGTTTTCCAATACATTTCGAAAACAGAAATAAACTTTTATTTAAGATCCTGACGACTGTTTAATACCCTACATATGTATTATACATATTTAACATCTCTGGACTGCGCTGGTCAGAATGCATTAATTCCTCGGTAAACCTGATATTCAAGTCTCGGGGATATCGACCTTGTACTCAGCGCAAACCAGGGGTGCTACCGGAACAATGCCAGGAATAAAGCTGTACGATATTTAAAGACATAATATAACAAAGTCTTAACCATGGGATATCGTTATCCCTTTGGGTTGCAGAGGTCAGGCAGTAGTTGCTCTGAAGAAAACTTGATATTCTGTCTAATCCGGTTGGACTAAAAAGCGGCCCCCGGATTCTAAATGGGATAACGCTCTGAGGGTTAATACGCGTCACTTTGTGAACTAAATGAATACAGGATTTTGACTTTGACTTTGATTTGTGCTGTATAATTTAGCTGTAAAATAACAAATGGACTGCCGAGGATTATAAATATTTATTAACATACATACATACATATCGTCACGCCTTTTATCCCTGAAGGGGTAGGCAGAGGTGTATTTCTACACCCACTTTTAGCCAGATATACTTTAGTCCCACGTAATAAGGGGCGAGCCTATTGCCGTACCGGGCACATTTCGAGACTCCGTGCTGCTACTGAGAGTTTCGTGACAGAAAAACCCAATAACACTGCCCGACCCAGGAATCGAACCCGGGACCTCCCGATCCCACGCGCACATTTATGCCGCGAGACCAACGAGGCAGTCGTATAGGGTTTGATGTCGAGTTTTTCATCTCTACGCAAAGATGGTATTTGCATCGTGTTATCCCTTAGTCACCTCTTACGACACCCACGGGAAGATAGGGGGTGGTGACACTTGTATTCTATGCCGTCAACAATATTTATTTAGTAGATAGAAAAACGTGTCTTCATTTAAACAATTTTCTAAATAATGTTGTTCAGCGCAGGACGAAGATTTCATAGAGCAGGCATATGGTCGAAATAGAGATTTAACTTTGATAACTTTGAAGAGATAAATTACTTTTGACTAGATGAGTTGATATCGCTAAATAAGTCTTAGAAGACCAGTGGGTCAATATTGGGTCTCAATAATTTTGAGACAGCCTTTAGTTAGTTTTAACCTTCATAAAAAGCAACCTGTGATTGCCCAAATAGTTGGAATTTTTCATTGTTTGCGGGAGGGTACATATTTTATTCAACAAAGAAGAGTAAACTGTTTTTCATGCATTTATTCATTTAACAGTCTGCCATTGAGACACGTCTGTAGATATTATCGACTTTGTAACTTATTTTAATTTTATTTATAGACTCACGTCTGTATCCCCGAAGGGGTAGGCAGAGGTGTAATATTACTCCCACATTTCGCCAGGCATTTTTAGGTCCCACGTAATAGGGGGCGAGCCTATTGCCGTACCGGGCACATTACCAGACTCCGTGCTGCTACTGAGAATTTCCTAACGGAAAAGCCCATTATCACTTTGCCCGACCCGGGAATCGAACCCGAGACCTCCCAATCTTACGCGCACATTTATGCCGCGAGATCAACGAGGCAGTCACTTTGTTACTATCAATCAGGCGACTTTGTAACTATCAATCAAAAACTTTAAGCTGAATGAGTTTTATCGGAAATTAATCCTTACTGCTACGTATAAGTTCATATTAGTGGATATCCAGTTCATTTTGTTTTTAGACTCTTCTACGGATAAATGATTACAATAAGAATTACGAAGGACAAAATCACGTGAATTTTAAATTCGATTATACTTTAACACACAATTTGAAGAAAGTATACTTATACATATTAATGTAAGGTAAAAAATATGTAATCACAAAAGATTATAAAATAAATGCGTGTTCCTACCTAAAAGTCAGTGAAACTTAAGTAATTAACATTTGATTAATAAAAAATATAAAATATTATAATTGCATCTAAAAACAAAAAGAAATACAATTTAAATTTATTAATTTACAAACAAAAAGAATGTTATCATTCCAATGACATGATTTTCGACTATATTGGGTTACACAGAATGTTTGATTTTTCACAGAGTGATTGCCGTCTAACCTCCAAGATCCAAAGAGAAAGCACTATTCCATAGCTCAGACCTTTGTCATTAAATTCAAGGGTATCGACTCTCCGGATGATAACCGGGACATTTTAACTAGGCTATCGCTGCCTTTTGTTACAAACTTTTGCAATATTAATCATTCGAGGAAAGTATGGTATATAAGTAAGTATATAACACTAGGTTAAATAACTATACACGGTTCCTATACGTTCTGATGCGTCAGGCTAGCTTACTCATGTTGTTATATCTGGAACTTGCTTTGCACTGTCGTTTTACCGGCCGATCCTTTTCGCTTATTTTCTCTTTTGCTCAGCCCGTAATGATCTCAGGTAGGCTAGGTAGATCTGTCAGGGTCACACAACAGTGGACCATCTGCTGGTCATTCCAATGTCGTAAGCGTTCCAAGATATTGGAACACTTAAACCATTTAGGGAACAGTCTGTCAACAAACCTACGCAAGGACTCGACGTCATCTCACGATTGTTTGTATGTAAATATACAAGCTACCTAGCCCAATCGCACAAGTTTATGCTGGGAGGAGGTAGATATTACGCGTGCAGACAGCGAGTTTGCTTTTTCCAAGAAACTTACAATGTCCTGGAAAATCCACACAGTCAATCCCCCAACTTGATAGAGCTTATGGTAGGTATTAAGTAATGGCCGAATAAACATGAGAAATGAAAATAAAAAATATGAGAAGTTGCCCGCGGCTTCAACTTTCAATCTTTATTTTACCGCCTTAGGAGCATTGATCTATTACTTACAACCTCAATGCTTAGGAGTGGTTCTATATAATAATATGGTCTATATAGGAGTGGCATATTAAAAAGCCCTTCCTTAGCGTGTGTCAAGTTTCGAGCTTCAATAGGACTCTGCGTTGATATGGCAGTCAAGTCAAGTCAAGTGAAGTCATTTTATATACCTATCCATATAAATATACATTATTATGATATACAGGATGTAAAAAGACCCTTAAGGAACATTTAAATTTCATATTGTACCAATCATTGCAATTTTTTTTTTCAAAGTCCATACATTTAGCTACTTACATATAATTTATTAATATTTCTATAGATGTCCTATGACCCCATGGATAAGTAGGTATTTCAAGCATTGCACGCACGCACTTTATTTGCGGTTTAACAAATGTGACTACGTAAAGAAAAATCGTTTTCCAGTTATTATTTTTGCTTAGTATGACTTGGCATGAT
Organism: Euclidia mi; assembly: GCA_944739405.2. NCBI lineage: Eukaryota > Metazoa > Arthropoda > Insecta > Lepidoptera > Erebidae > Euclidia > Euclidia mi. The sequence goes on from OX123203.2 coordinate 27,633,647, forward strand.
GTCCAAAACAAGTAGACTTCGGCTTGGTGATGGGTCTTGTGACACGCTGTATGATTAACAAAACAAAACCGCACTTAGAATGCTTTTACTTTTATAGAGCAGGAAAATAAATGAGAGAAACTTAAAGCAAAGGCTGGTTTCAGAGTCACGCGTTTGACCGGCGCCGGCCACACGCGCGCGCTTGCAATTACACTAGATTAGTAGTAGCGTTTCATAGACCGCAGTTCAAACGCGCCGCGTGTAAGACGCGCGCCGTCGGCCGGGCGGCGCTGCCGAAGCTTCCTACATTGTAAAGAGAAACGCGAACTCATTTCACAGTGGTCCGCGCGCCAAACGCGTTGTTTGACCGGCGCTGGCCGACAGCGCGTGCCGCGCGCGTCACTCTGAAACCAGCCAAAACAGTACGAAGTAGGTAAGTATAGATAATAATGTTATTATCTATACTTACCTACTTATTTATAACTGTCAGGCCGTTTAATTTTCCTTAAATTTTTGACGTACACGAGCCATGAAATACTTACTTCTTGTGTTATTTTAAACGAAAGTTTGTGTGGATGTTTGGTACTCTTTAACGCAAAAACTAAAGAACGGTTTTTGATGGGACTGTAGTTAAGGCGCTACCTCGAAAATGTATACCCTTTTTGATAACCGATTCTGAAGCAGTGAGACACACCAGCAAAGTGAAAATTTTATATATTATTTATCAGGTCCTTATCTACAGATACACGATTGGTAGATTTTAGCTCGAGAGAATTTTAATTTGAAAAACATACTTTCTCTAAATATTTGTGGATTTTTAAAAAAATACTTAACTTTTCGCCTTGAAATTGCTACTCACCGAAAGAAGAGCTAGTTTACTAGGGACTGGTTGAACGAATTGTCTCTAAAACGATTATTACTTGAGTTATGAACGAAATAAGATTAACGTAATGACATACCATGTCAAAAACCGTGCGAAATTCAACTTTATAGCTACTCGTAACACTTAGCGATGACCTCTGTACGATTTTTTGACCTTCGAGGTAGTCTCTTAACACTTTCACGGACAGTAAACGAGACACAATTAAAGTTTTATTGTTATCATGCCTATAGGCGTTTACTGTCCGTGAAAGTGTTAATGAGACGTTATTCTTAGTTAAGAGTAAATTTCTTGTTTGTACTCCTTATCATAATCAACTTACTTATATTCTGAGAATTTGTCGATATCGCGAAAAAGGTCAGTTCCATTCAAAATTGAATTTTAACATCGACAAAATATTATGTGAGTATTGTATGAAACTATTAATAATTTCTCACAGTCATGTCTCATTTTGTCAGTTAACCAGCTGTCAAAATATTTTAACAAACTGTAAATATAGTTTATTTACCATTGAATTCAATATTCGATCTTTTCATTTTTTTTAGATTTTAGATTCATTTTTTGCATAAGCTCCATACAAAATTTGTCTTACATGCATGTCGAAACTCAAAATCCATGGACTGAAACCCGCTGTTAAATAATTATCTGTTACTAGACATCGCCAGCGGCTTCGACCACGTCAATTATACATATAAACCTTCCTCTTGAATCATTATATCTAAGGTTGTCTTGCAGCGCAATTTTAGTGGCATGGATCATGACAGACTTCGTAAGGATGCAGTCAATATAGACTGGGAGTCTTTAAATACTTCAGAGTGTATTGAATCCAAAGTTCAAATTCTAGTTTCAAATCTGATTAAGTTATATGACGTGCACGCGCCTATTCGTGCCGTTAAAATAAAACACCTACCAGCACCATGGCTAACAGCAGATATTAAAAAAGTTATGGCGAAGAAATCCGCCGCTAAAGCAGAATTGAAGCATAAACCTAGCGCTTTCAATCAACAAAAATACGTGGCTATCAGGAATCACTGTAACAAGGTGTGTAGGAAAGCGCAACGCCAACATATTCAAACATCAGTTGAAGACGGTAATCCAGCAAAGGTCTGGCAATTTCTTAAATCATTGGGAGTTGGTAAGGCACAACAATAAAACGTTCCAAACAATATTAACCTCGATTCTCTTAATACACATTTCACTACTTCGTCCAAATTTGATGGAATTACAAAAAGAACCACTTTAGAATATCTTTCATCCCTGCCAACCCCAAATTATTCTACCTTTATCTTCACGCAATTTTCCGCTTGTGACGTTAAGAAAAGCATACTGGCAGTGACGTCCAATGCAGTCGGCAACGATTGTGTCAGCCGCAAACTGATCCTTCCCATCCTAGATGAAATTCTTCCAGTCCTATGTCACATCCTTAACCATTCCATAGCCCGTGGTGTCTTTCCATCAAGTTGGAAAGATGCATTAATAATTCCTTTACCTAAGAAGTCCAAACCCTGCTCCTTCTCCGATTATCGACCCATTTCCATACTACCTTTCCTATCAAAAGTCCTTGAACGTCTTGTTCACTCTCAACTTAGCTCCTTCCTACATAAACATGCGCTCCTAAATCCCTATCAATCTGGTTTCCGCCCCGGGCACAGTACTGTCACTGCATTGGTTCGTGTAACAGATGACATTAGGCTAGGTATGAATAGTGGCAATCTGACGGTTTTGACCATACTTGATTTTAGTAATGCTTTTAACACCGTAGATTTTCACATTATACTTGGCATATTACGCTCTCTTAACGTATCTCCAACGGCAATTGACTGGTTTCACAGTTACCTGTTTGGTCGCCGGCAACGTATACGCATCGAAGACACTTATTCCACTTGGTCTAACACAAATGCCGGTGTGCCACAGGGTGGCGTGCTATCTCCTTTACTCTTCGCAATATTTATTAATTCTATCTCAAACCAATTACTTTCATCCTACCACCTTTACGCAGATGATTTGCAAATTTACACGCAGGCTCCGTTAAATAAGTTAGCGGAAGCCTGTACTACCATTAGCTCGGACCTGGCGCGTATCTGTGATTGGACCACGAAATATGGACTTAAGGTAAATCCTGACAAAACACAACTGATTGTTGTCGGCAGCCCCAAACTCATCTCGAAAATTTGTTGGTCCGAACTGCCACGCATTAGTTTTAACGGAAAGGATCTTCCGTTCAGTAAAACTGTTAGGAATCTAGGTATTTACTTTGATGATACTATGTCATGGAGATCTCAAATCCTAGAAACGAGTCGAAAACTATTTGCATCAGCAGGTTCGTTGCGTAGATTACGCAACTTCCTTCCAACTGCCACTAAGATTGCGCTTGCTCAAGCTCTGCTTCTGCCTATAATTGACTACGCGGACGTCAGCTATCTTGACCCCACTGAAGAGCAGCTAGATAAACTTGAGCGTCTCCAAAACTTTTGCATACGATTTATATTTGGATTGCGCAAATATGATCACGTTTCAGATTTTCGCAACAAACTCACGTGGCTGCCAATTCGTCTTCGCAGGAATACTCACATTCTTACATTGTTATAGTATGTATGTATGTATGTACTTTTCAATCCCAATTCTCCCTCTTATCTCAAAGAACGGTTTAAGTTCCTCCATGACACACATGTAAAGTCCTTGAGGTCGTCTAAGGATCTAACGCTGGAGATGCCGAAGCATTCCACAAATTACTTCGACAAATCTTTTATTGTTCAGGCTGTGCGACTGTGGAATGCCTTACCACTGGAGATTCGAAGAGCAAAAGCAATAAATATTTTCAAAGACTTGGTAAAGAAGCACTATTTCAAGGATTGACAAATATACCAACTTAATTATCGTCTGAGTTCATCACTTGTATAAACTGTATCTATTATATTATTTAGTATATTGATATATATGTAATTGTATTTGTATAAATTATGTATGTATTTTATGTATCTAAGTAAAATGTATATTTATTTATATTTTAGTACTTATAGTATTTTATTTAGGATCATCTTCTTGATAATTTCATTTTAAAGCTACACCATACCCACAAAAATGCTTTGATCATTCCTGTCCATCCCAAGGTTGCCTGGCAGAGATCGCCCCTGGCGATAAGGCCGCCGTTTGTACATGAGACTTAGCTTTAGGTCACTGAATAAATGTAATTAACTTTAGTGTGCAATAAAGAATATATCTATCTATCTATCTATATCTATTAAAAAAACCGCATTAAAATCTGTTGCACACATACGTTGACAGACAGACTTTGTGTTATACTATGTAGTGATAAGTTCACATTTCACTGACGCAATGCTTTTAAGTGCTCTGTCGTAAAACTATCTGAGGTACACCATTAACTTATCACTCCATTTCATACGGCACGTTATATTATCTTATCATCGCCTTTGTGACATAATTTGGTTAAACAACGAGTTCGATTCTCGCATCAAGCAAAATGTTAGTATCATCATTTCAACCAAAAGACGTCCATTTTTCTAATCATGTACATGGATGTTATTAATGTTTTTAAATTGAATGGGCTAAAGCAGTTAATTAACCTAGAAGTGAAGTGCCCTTGGCTGTGTCTTTGGGACCTGGGTGTACCTATCTATTCTAAAATACTTAAGTGGAAACATTTGTATTTTTGTAACGAATGAATTAAAAAACTACTTGACAGATTTAAAATTAAAAACCTTCACCATTAGAATGCTACATTATCCCTGAGTAATATAAGTTGTACTTATTATCCATTTCCCATTAGAATGCCTACTAAAGCTTCAATATCGTAACTAAAGGCGTAAGAAAATTTGCCAGAAAATGACTTTCAACGCGTGCGCTGTTGAGTCTATTAAAGATACATCAGAATCATGTAGTACATTATTGAAGTGCTTATATACTTATCTACAAAACAGTTCGCGATGGTATATGTCTATTTCTTGCTGATAGATTTAGTGGAGATACCAACAGACTGCTATGCAGAGGGTATCGGGTTCGATTCCACGGCGCGCACCAATGACTTTTCGTGTCCCGTGCCTCGGAGAGCACGTTAAGCCGTCGGTCCCGGTTGTCATGAAGATCTTTGACAGTCGTTACAGGGCGTCAGTACCTTCTAAATTAACTGACACTAGACTAAACCATGGAATATCGCTATCCCTTCTGGTTGCGGACGTCAGACAGGCAGTCGCTCTGTGGAAAAGCTAATATTCAGCCAAATTCGGTTAGACTAGTAAGCGGACCCCAGGTTGAAACTGGGATAATGCTAGGACGATGATGAGGATGATGATGAGATATGAGCATTCACTTGTAACAGACCATCGAGCATTTGCCGTTATTAAATTTGGCGAACTTACCTATGTAAATGTAGATTCATTAAATTCTTCAAGTTATTAACTTTAAAACTTTACGTTCATAAGCGTCACATTGTGACCTAGATGAATAAATGATTATGACTTTGACTTGACTTTGATCAATGAACAGTGCCAAACATCGTTACGAGCATTCTAGCGAACGCTCTTATCAGCAAAAAGTTTCAAGCTAATTCACTTAATTTTGTGGAGGATAAAGGTGTGGTGTTCCTTCAACTAGAGGGAGGAGCCTCTAACCAAGCTGGGTGGTCCTGCTTGGTGGCCTGCAGGCCGACGGACATACTTTGGAAGTTGTATATATGCTGCTTGGCTCGCGAAAGTTGATATCGCGGTTCAGGATTGTTTGAATTCTTCCCGCTTCCCGTTGTTAGTAGCCGTAGTCTGTGGCCGTAGTATTAGTGTTGTCTTAGTAGTTCCATCGTCATTGGGTAGATGGCGTTGTGCGGGTGTTATGTAGCTGGCCGCTACATCACTCCCCCCAAGACCGGAGGTCGTTCTTGAAGCTGATGGGGTCAGTTGCCGAGTGCCAGTGGAGTCTGTAGTCGCTTGCCGCAGTGTGCTTCGCAAGTCCCACGGTGAGTCGGGGAGAGGTTGCGAAGGTGATGTGCAGTCAGTGATGAGCAGTAGGCGATGAGCAGTGAGCGTTGAGCAGTGAGTGTCCCACAGTGAGTCGGGGAGTTGCTGCGTAGTGGCTGCGACGTGGCTGCGTAGTGGCTGCGTAGTTGCTGCGAAGCGGTCGCGTAGTGGCACTGCTGCGTGGACGGGAGGGTTGTGTGCTGCTTAGGAGGACCGTGTGTGCAGTGAGGTGTGCCGTGGCGCTGGAGAGGCTGGCTGGAGTGACTTGATTGATGACCATCAGGTGAAGTGTGGAGTGAGGCGAGGTGGAGATGACGACGATGCTGCTATTGCGGATCTGACCTGTGAGGGCTTCTTCAGATCACGTCGGGACCTGCTATCTGACCGGTGAGGGTTGCTTCAGATCACGTCGGGAGCTGCTGCTAATCTGACCGGTGAAGGTTGCTTCAGATCACGTCGGGAGGCTGCTGGTAATCTATCGATTTTAAACTTTCGCGATTTGTGTACATAATACAATATTATTTAGCGGGTCTTAGTCGCGATAATTTATTTATTTCAAGGCATAAATACCTCTGTTATTCTCCTACAAAGAACATATCACAGCTGTCAAAAATCGACAAATTAATAAATCTGCCATAGCTGAGCATTTGCTAGAATCTGGACCAAACCACTGGATAGAATTACATCAACCACAAGTCTTATCCACCGATCGCCACTATTACTCCAGGATAGTACGTGAAGCGGTTGAAATCAAAAAACATAGAAATTTCAACCGGGAGGACGGATACAGACTATCGACCACTTGGAACCCAGTTATCAACAAATGCAAACAACGCCGCAGTAACACAACTCATCAGTGTGTAGACGTCATAAGTGTAGTGTGTCGAAGTACCGACAGTGCGGATAGAACTCAAAATATCAAAAATACAAAACAAGTGAGGGTAGCTGCCGAAACCCGCGCTTCACACGGACGGCGCTGAGCTGACATCAGTCCCTCCGCGACCACAACCGTTGCAAGCCGGTAGAAACGTAGGAGAATAACAGAGGTATTTATGCCTTGAAATAAATAAATTATCGCGACTAAGACCCGCTAAATAATATTGTATGATGCTGGTAATCTGACCGGTGAAGGTTGCTTCAGATCACGTCGAGGTCACCAATGTGGAGGATAAAGGTGTAGTGTTCCTCCAACTAGAGGGAGGAGCCTCTAACCAAGCTGGGTGGTCGTGCTTGGTGGCCTGCAGGCCGACGGACATACTTTGGAAGTTGTATATATGCTGCTTGGCTCGCGAAAGTTGATATAGCGGTTCAGGATTGTTTGAATTCTTCCCGCCTTGTTAGTAGTCGTAGTCTGTGGCCGTAGTATTAGTGTTGTCTTAGTAGTTCCATCGTCATTGGGTAGATGGCGTTGTGCGGGTGTTATGTAGCTGGCCGCTACAATTTCAACAACGTTTCAAACTATCCATTCGTTACAATGCTCGCTAGAACGATCGATGCAATGCTCGATAACACACTCGTTTGTTTTTCTATTACGTAACATTTGCAAGAATACTCAAGTGTATCGGCACTATAGGGATAGTTCATAATAAAATATAAAAACGATCATTGTGTATAACGTAAACAAGACACTCACTTTCGCATTTATAATATTACTGAGAATTTCTATTTTGGGAACACGTTACAAAGAACTCAGGAATCCGGGCAAGTCAATCAGGAATTGATTTTTCTTCTTCTTTGTTGAATTTATTGTTAATTGTGGTGATGGAGTAAGGCTATTCTTCATCTTTTGGCATTCATCACTATTTTTGTATGCATGCTTGTTGTTTTGCACTTGACAACATCATCTTTGGTAACGGATTAGAATAATTTGCATTTCTTACACTGAACCATTATTATACTTATCCCTATTCCCTATCCCTACTAATATTATAAATTCGAAAGTGTGTATGTATGAATGTATGTATGTATGTATGTTCCGTTTTCACGCGAAAATGGCTGAGTCGATTTTGTTGAAATTTAATAAAGAGATATATTGGACCATGGAGACGGACATAGGCTACCATAAGTTGCAAAAATTAAACTGGGAGGGATTGTAGGGAGGATACAAGTGTGTACGGCAGAAATTTTCCTCTTGGAAGTAAAAACGCATGCGCGAATAATTGAGTGCTGCGCATGTGCTATCTGTCAGTACTGTCACATCATACATATTGTCATATTGTGCACGGGGATAACATTGCTCGCATATCTAAACTAATAGTTATATACTACGCTCAAATGGCTGAAACGATTTTCTTTACCAACTAAAATTATAAATGCGAAAGTGTTTATAGATATATATTGGAAACGTATTGAAACATGGCTTTGACATTTGTCATGGATACTGACCGAGTTACTTTCTACCCTATAGAGCTTCTGACTCTTTAGAATAATCAGGAGTGTCTTCACACAACTTTAGACTGAAAGTCGAAATGTGTTACCAATAAGATAACGCGCGCGAAGCCGCGGGCAAAAGCTAGTATCTAATATATCTCAGTAAGTAGGTTAGTATAGCGCGGTAGTGTTTTACGCGGAGCGCACGCACAGGTGATTGAATACCATCGCATAACTTATGCTACTGAGGCTAGAAACATGAAATTTTGACAGCGGGCTCCTTTCCGACTAGGCACCCACAAAGAAAGGATTGTTTAATATGTCATGGTTGATATTTTAGGGTAGGGAAACCCGCGAGCTAATGCTAGTAATATTTCTTCATAATATTAGTGAGCTCAATGCCCGATTCAGACTCTCCACGAGACTACCCGAGGGAACGCGAGTAGGTACGAGAGTGTGGACGGTGCGCTCGTGTCCTCTCGTCTTCCCTCGCCTCGCCTCGCTGGCGCTCCATTTTGTGTCAGTTTTTCGGACGCGAGTCAAAAGTAGCGAGAAGTGAGGCGAGGGAACCATCCACACTCTCGCCCTCGCAAACTTTTTTGTAACTGCTGCAGAGTAAGGACGCGTGCGTTTTTTATAATGACCTTAATGACGGAGTGGAGTAACGATTTGTGTTACACTTTTATGGAACTTTATCATGTAGCTAACGCTGACTGCGTGGCTTCAGTCACATTCATCTTGTAGTAGACGTAGCGGGCAAGTGAATAAATCGAGAGCGTGGATTGCTAGCACTCGTGCAGCCTCCACTCGCCAAGACTCGTGCCGAGAGCCTCTCGGAGGCGCCTCGCGAGAGTCTGGATCGGGCATAAAAGTTTGAAGCAGCTAGTAGTAATAGAATAATCGTATAGCTAAATTGGGTGAGTATGAATGAAGCTACAGCTGTCCAATGTACGTGCGTTTATTGTACTGCACCAATTGACACTAATTATATTTATGAGATCCATGACTGTATAAGTCATGACACAATGCACTTTATGCACATTTCCTATTTCGGTCATATTCATTTTGTAAATTCCACAAGCGGTCATTCATGCAAATATTGATATAGGTACATTCATTGTAAATAAATGAAACATACTAGAAGATGTGAAAAACGTCAAATTTGATAAGCAATATAATTCCAATGTGACAATAAGTAGTGCATGGGAAAATTAAACAACTTACCAAGCATTTAAAATATATTTTTTTGTCACTGGACTGCCTGCGGATAGCGTATGTGTCTGCTGATCTGGAGGTCCCGGGTTCGATTCCCGAGTCAGGCAAAAGTGTTACAGAGTTTTCTTAATACTCAGAAGCAGTACGAAGTCTGGCAATGTGTCCGTTAACGGCAATAGGCTCGCCCCCAATCGTGGGATCTAAATTTCACTAGGCGAAATGTGGGTGTATTATTACACCTCTGCCTACCCCATCGGGGACACAGGCGTGACGATATAAAAACGTCTGTGTTGGTTTCGGGATCCAAAACAGTGTAATTTTCTCTGGGACTTCACGAGTGTCAAAACTCAGTGCCTTCTATGGTTACTTCGGTCCACCTGGCTATACGGGAGGTTGACAGATATAGAGGTGAGAAGCGTATGCCTAATCCCAGTGCAATACACAACACACGCAATAAAAATCGTTTAATCCTGAATTCAGGCAAATGCAGGCAATATATTTAAAAGGAATATTTAATGACCTAATAAATTCAGCAAATTAATAACCATAACAGAATTAAGTTTTTTTTTAGAATTCCTTTACCTAAGCGCAGGGGTAAGAGGAAATATAAAACCCAAAACACCATTATAATAAAATAACAATATGAAAAATAATCATATTCACTGATAGCGTCCAATGATAAAAACGCCCACTATAGGATACTTATATACCGACTTATATTATCATCATCGTCCCAGCGTTATCCCGGTTGCATCCAAGACTTACACGCCTGGAGCCCGGGGTCCACTTACTGGTCTAACCAGATATAACAGAATATCAGCTTTTCCACAGAGCGGCTGCCGTCTGACCTCTGCAACCCAAAGCGATAGCGGCATTCCAAGGTTTAGAACAGTATCAGTTTATTTTGAGGGTACTGACTCCCCATAACGTTTGTCATAGATCTTCGTGAAAGCCGGGACCGACGGCTTAATGTGCTCTCCAAGGCATGAGGCAAGCGATCATTCAAAATTTAATACGCGCATAGCTTCAGAAAGTCAGTGGTGCGCGTCGCGGATTCGAACCTGATACCCTCTGCATGGCAGTCCGTTGGTATTTCCACTAGGCTATCGCTGCCTTATATACTTGTATATGAACAGTAAATGACTGAACTGTATTATAAATCAACAAGAAAAAATTTAAAATCACTGACAGTATATATTCATTGTCAAAATTACGTTAAGCGAAATATAAAAGTATCAAAGTTTTAAAGTAAAATTATACAAACATCAATAACTTTTTTCACAAATATCTACATCTTATTCTGTCATCAAATCACTCTTACAAAGCCGTCAAATAAATGGACAGAGCTACGAAATTATGAAATGTAAAATTTCTATATTGTATCTGTTAAAGAGCACTCATACTTGGATTATTTAAAGCATATGTGAGATAATGCAGCTTACCTTCTATATTGTATATGTATTCATGTTCTTGTTGATATGACGAAGGTTCTTTCAGTTCACAGAGCCCTTTTTCTTCGGCAGTAGCGGGACATTTTGGAATGTTGTCATCCGCTGCCACACACCAACGTCCGTACAACAACAGCCATAGTGCAAATCCACACCACCTGGCGTACATAGTCACATACAATACACAAACGCACACATTGAAACGCACACACTCGCGAAACAATAAATAGAATATTTTGAGGATAATAAACAGCTACATAAGTAATATCAACTGTAAAGTTTGCACGTTCACTGTATTATGATTAAAATTTTGCGTTCGATAAGGAACATTTTAAAACTTAAATTATTTTTGGTAAACAATAACTTGGATTAGATCGTAGTATCTGGACAATAATTTAAACAAATGTACTGTTTATTTAATGCATCGATAGGCAATACTGATATTATTATTTATAAAATATAAGAGGATACATTTGTATATCGTAAGCGACAAGCCGCCAAAACAGGCGCACTTGTTGTGCCAGACTAAGGGGCAAGCGCTGAGTAATACGGTTGGAACGGAAAAATTGAGTGATTCTAAAACTGTACAAGCCCGAGTATTGATATTGATCGATGCACTTTCGCCAAATTTAAATATAATTTTTATAACTGCAAGTGTCACGAAAAATCGGCGAATCAGAATATTTCAAGTACTGTAGTTCTCAAGTTGAAGTTAATGTATAATTATATGTATAAAAATAGCCGTAAAAATATATAGGTAAGTAAATAGTTGTGCTACGACAAACACTGAATAAACCAACACCATGTTAACATCTACTCATGTGATGAACTTTATAAATGTCAAACTTTAACAAACTTTCGTAAAGATTGCATTGTCCTACCAACCAAAAATGCTCATAATATAAAAAAACTTTTACTTAATCCAAATTGAATAAAATATTTACGGAACCAGACAACAAATAATATGCCGCTTCGACTAAATATAATCACAGAAGTCGGATAAAAAGAAGAAAATAAAACAACCGCATTGAAAACCGTCGCCTTTTTTTAAGATGGTTAAAAATTATAATCCACTAGCTGAACCCGCGGTTACACTCGCGTTATTTAGGGCTATTGCTCCGCACCGTGTCTAATAGCGTGGTGTTATATAGCCTTCCTTGATAAATGAGCCATTCAATACAAAAATAATCAAATCGAACCAGAGTATACAACGAGGCAATGCTGCCAGTCTTCTGGGCACGCTTCCAATTGACTGCGATGCGGATGACTTTCATGACGCCTTCTAAATTTAATTTTAATTTATTTTTCGTTTTGTATATATTAAATAGGCTTATTTTAATCGAACCAGTAGTTTCTGAGAATGGCTCGTTTAAGCAACCAAACAAACAAACTCTTCAGCTACAGATACACATAAGCAGTGGATATTGAATAAATTATATAAGACATGCATGAAAAAATTATCGTCCATCGCGCCAAAACGATCTATTGACGTCTTTGTATATTAATTTGGCATTGTAACAATAGTTTTGTTTCGGTAAAGAGAGTGGAATTCTCAGTCAATAATAATTTTTATGATGCGTTATTGGCGTCAAAAAAATCATTGACTCATAAAATATAATATGTAAAATAACAGTGGCACTAAGATCTTAATATATAAAATCCTTGCGTTACTTACTGACTGACAGACACGCTACAGCCGAAACTATTGGGCGCAGGAAGCTGAAATTTGGCATGTATGTTCCTTGGGGACCGTAGGGGTGCACTAAGAAGGGATTGCCCGAAATTCCCACGGGATCGGCCAAAACGGGTAAATTTTAAAAATATTGCAGGCTGATGCTGGCGTCCCCTAGTTTTATATACATTTTTTAAACCGTTTATTTATTTATTGTTCTTTGTATGTTATAAGTTATAAAGGAATCAGTGATGACTGCCAATATCAGACGCCATTAATTTCGAGGAAGAATTATACACCTTTGATGTCACTGAAAGATTCCTTGATCCTAAAATGGCCCTTAATCTTTAGAACAAATAAAAATTTTCTAAGAATTTGTAATAGAAACCGCAGTACTGCCGCAGTGAAAATCTTTTACGGTAACATGTATGAGTGTCAATTAGTAAGTAGTATCGCGAGAAGATCATTCGCCGTAACGTGTATCGAAGTGAGTTTTCCAAATAACGTGCATCACAATCTTGTAGTATTAGCATTTTATGATAATATTTTCTTCTACTTTAAACTTTGACAGTGTTGGCTCGATCGAGGAAGTAGCATTCTGCCTGAGTATTTATATCTGAAATAAAATAACACCACACCACCACATGCAATTTATTTTGCAGTGAATTTTAAAACGTAAATAATCTTACTAACTATTGTCATAATTTTTATCAAGACAGATAGATGACAACATGCCAAAACGTAGCCGCACCAAAACAAGAATGCGTAACTTCTTTTGTCTTGTCACCTATATAATATGGTTATACGGTGTTCATAGGTGGGTCAGTCGGTGAGTCAGAGCGCTCAAGACCCAGTCACCCACTTACGATTCATCTGCATGGTCCCATATCCTCGTTAAGGTTGGTTGACGTGAATTGGATTTGTTTCTTTTTTATATTTCTAGTACCTATACCTATAGTCAAATAGTCCAGTCAAAATAGACATTTTACTTCGCCATAATTTGCATAGAGTTGAAAATTGGTAGAGACGTCAATGTAATGATGTATATCATTACGTAGACAGAGAATCCTATAGACTAAGTGATATTTTTGTCACACTCACACAGGAAAAAGAGCAACTTATGCCGATGTAATGTAAAGAAATGAAACAGAATGATAAGATTTTTTGTTTCACCGAGCGTGCCACTTTTTTGTAGGTATGCTAACTACTTAGATAAACAAACTTTGACAGCTGATATGTAGGCAGCTGTCGTATCCATAAAAATACAGTATTTACGTGCTACAATAAAGTAATTCGAGCTATATTGTGTTGTGAATTATTGAGACTTGTGTTGTATTTTGTGTTATTGTTTAAAATACATGCGGTGTAACGTTATGGGGTGTAAAAGTGATAGTGGAGTGAAAACACCAGGATTGTCTTTTCATTCGTAAGTATTCCATTCTTTACCTGTTACTAGGCATTCAGTAACATTATATTATATTCAGAATTGTGTATAATGTATTCTAGATGTTAAGTTATCCTTGAAAAAAGCACTAAAATAACAAATCTTTAGTGTTGCCAACTTTTCTTTATATAATTACCCTCTTTTGAGGGTAATTAAAAATAGGGTATAATATTTTGAGATTTGCAGTGCCTATTAAAAAAGTATTTCAAAGTTTGAATGGCTTGTTTCAGTTTTCCTGAACATGAGGAGTTAGGTCGCGATTGGATTATAGCTACAACCGATCAGATTGGACACCAAAACCGTCATCGAAAATTTGCAGCCTAAATTTTGAGAAGTCAATGCTAGTTAAAAAGAAGAAACTTACGCTGCTATTTCCTAACGCTGTGCCTATTCTGGTAAAATAGTAAATAAATGACATATTAAGTATTGAGCCAGATTTCATGAGATTTTTATCCACATTTAGTGTATTTAACAGATTAGTGCTGACCATCGTGTTATTAGTTGCTGCAAACATTATTTTGTGCATTTTTTTCGCTATCCCTTCGGGTTGCGGAGGTCAGACAGGCAGTCGCTCTGTGGAAGAGCTAATATTCAGCCAAATCCGGTTAGACTAGTAAGCGGACCCCATATTGAAACTGGGATAAACGCAAAGAGAAAAAAGACTATGAATCTTGTTCAGAATATTAGAATACAAAAAAAAAACGAAAAGAAAAAAATCCGTAAACATCAGCTTCCTACTACTGGTTTGTAATGATTAATGTCTTAAAGATGATTAACTTTTTTAGGAAACCAAGTCCTATATTCCAACATCTTCCTCCACTAGTATACAAGGAGAAACAGATATTGAAATGGAAGATAATTTGAATATTCATGTAAGTACACAATTTCCAATAACATAATGTTGTTTCCCTCGAATCAATACAATTTGCAACGTATTTTCACTATTAAAATAAATAACCTTAGTTGTAGTCTCGGTACATTAATTCACTACCAATCAGTTTGATGAAGGTATGTTTTTGAGTGCCGGAGGCCCTATCCCCTATTCCTTCTCCCTCATCCCACTCCTCATCCTATCCCTTTGCCCAGCCCCAAGAGGCGGCAACGCACTTGTGACTCCAATGGTGTTGCTTGTGTCCATGGGCGGCGGTCGTCTGCTCGTTTGCCGGCTATTGCCATAAAAAAAAATGTTACGAAACTAAAAATTTGTCAAATTCAACATACAAATTGCATTTTTCCAGATTGATCCAGCTGTTGATCTCTTGCCGTCAACTAGTGGTCAAAATTCATTTGGAATAGAAATCCTTCCAACATCTGAACAACCATCAATGGTAAGAATCGCAACCAAAAATATTGTGTCTGTAACAAAGTTATGCTAGAGTTAAGATGTGTTATGTATAAACCGCTTTTTTTTGTTTTAGAACAAAGCTCCAGAATACAGTCCTCGAATGTTGCGAAAAAAATGGAAACACTCAGAAAAAGTATCGTACGAACGCTTGAAGAAACTGAAGTGTTTTAGAGAAAAAAGTAGGCGTTTAACGAAAAAAGTAGCTAAACTTGAAAATGTTATTACAGAGCTGAAAACCAAATATTTAATTTCTGAGGAAAATGGGGATTTATTACAGTCTGTTGACCCTGCCAATAGAGACATTTTGAAAAAAAATTTGAACCCTTCCAGTGGTAAAAAATATTCACCATCTTTACGCAAATTCGCCCTTTGTTTGCAATTTATAAGTCCTCGGGCTTACAAGTATGTCCGACAGCAATTCAATACTTGTCTGCCTCATCCATCCACGCTTACCACATGGTACAAAAGTGTAAATGCGAACCCGGGGTTTACAACAGAATCATTAGAATGCATTAAATTAGTGGCGAAAAATAAAAAAAACTGTTTTACACTATGTAGTGATTATTATACAAGGGCAGCGATAGCCTAGAAGAGATACCAACGGATTTCCATGCAGAGGGAATCGGGTTCGAATCCATTGGTGCGCCAATGAATTTTCGAAGTTAAGTGCGTCCTACATTGTTAATTATCGCTTGCCCCGTGCCTTGGAGAGCACGTTAAACCGTCGGTCCCGGCTGTCATGAAGATGTTTGACAGTCGTTACGTGGAGTCAGTACCCTCAAATAAACTGATACTGGTCTTAACCATCATCATTATCAGCCTTTAACAGTCCACTGCTGGACTAGGCCTCACCTTTGAAAGGAGGAATTCAGGTCTTAACCATGGAATATCGCTATCGCTGTGGAAAAGTTGATATTCTGTAATATTTGGTTAGACCAGTAAGTGGACCTCGGGCTCTAAGTCGTGTAAATCTTGGATGCATCCGGGATATAAAAATACATTATTTTTTATTTTGTATCGTTACTAAATCTTGTTTTGTACTGTAATATAATCATAATGTCAAAATAACTTACAAGTGTAAAATGAAAATATATGTTAATTAATAATAATAAATTGTTTTTTATTTATATATCCCACGGATTTAAGTAAAAACAGGATTTTAATCAAGTAGTGTACTTAAGGACGCGTTTACAAAATTAGTAGGTACAAAATCGCGTCACTACAGCGACACGGCGGCAACAGTACGTACTACGTACGGTAATTTTCGGAAATGTAGTTCACCTAAATAACTTTGAGACTTAGATTTTTTTGTGATATGTATCTATGTGTTATAAGGCTATGCCAGGCCGGCTGTGCAAATTACGTACAAATAAGTTTCTTATTTTTATATACCTAAATGGACATTATTACTTTATTTTTTCCATTATGTTGATTCAGGATATATTTCGGTATTTAGATATTATTTTGTTTCTTGCGTTGAAATCTGGTAAGATTATGTGGACTGATGGTATACCATCCCATTCAAGTGTTGCGACTGGAACTCATAAAAGCGTAGACCTAGTTATGCCAGGTTGGGGCTCATTTTATTTGTTTTAGTGAGACCCTACCACTGGTACAAGTGAAGTAACCTTCCAAGGTTATGCGATGAGTCTTACTGGTACTCTTATGTGAGTAGAGCTAGGCATGCCGAGTTTGGGCTCATTTTGTTTGTACATAAAAGACCCTAACACTGGAACTTATGAAGTAACCTTCCAGGGTTATTCGATGACTCTCGCTGGTTCTTATATGTGAGTAGAGCTAGGCATGCCGAGTTTGGGCTCATTTTGTATGTACATGAGAGACCCTACCACTGAAACTTATGAAGTAACCTTTCAGGTTTTTCAGGTTTATTCGAAGACTCTTAGTGGTACTCATATGTGAGTAGAGCTAGGTATGTTCCAATGGTAGGGTCTCTGATGTTCATACAAAATGAGCCCAAACTCGGTATGCCTAGCTCTACTCACACATGAGTACCAGCAAGAGTCATTGAATGACCATGGAAGGTTACTTCATAAGTTCCAGTGGTAGGGTCTCTTATGTACAAACAAAATGAGCCCAAACTCGGCATGCCTAGCTCTACTCACACATGAGTACCAGCAAGAGTCATTGAATAACCCTGGAAGGTTACTTCATAAGTTCCAGTGGTAGGGTCTCTTATGTACAAACAAAATGAGCCCAAACTCGGCATGCCTAGCTCTACTCACATATGAGTACCAGCAAGAGTCATTGAATAACCCTGGAAGGTTACTTCATAAGTTCCAGTGGTAGGGTCTCTTATGTACAAACAAAATGAGCCCAAACTCGGCATGCCTAACTCTACTCACATATGAGTACCAGTAAGAGTCATTGAATAACCCTGGAAGGTTACTTCATAAAATGCAGTGGTAGGGTCTCTTATGTACAAACAAAATGAGCCCAAACTCGGCATGCTTAGCTCTACTCACACATGTGTACCAGCAAGAGTCATTGAATAACCCTGGAAGGTTACTTCATAAGTTCCAGTGGTAGGGTCTCTTATGTACAAACAAAATAAGCCCAAACTCGGCATGCCTAGCTCTACTCACATATGAGTACCAGCACGACTCATCGAATAACCTTGGAAGGTTACTTCACTAGTACCAGTGATAGGGTCTCACCAAAACAAATAAAATGAGCCCCATCCTGGCATAACTAGGTCTACTCTTTTATGAGTTCCAGTCGCAACACTTGAACGGGATGGTATACCATCAGTCCAGATAATCTTACCAGATTTCAACGCAAGAAACAAAATAATATCTAAATACCGAAATATATCCTGACTCAACATAACGGAGAAAATAAAGTAATAATGTCCATTTATACAAAAGAAATTTACTTGTACGTAATTCGCACAGAATACGAGAAGTATCAAATTGATTTTAGCGAATATTTTGTATTCGTATATTGCTTTTTTCGTCTTCGGGCTGCAGCGACAAGCGACATAGAGTCCACTCCCGACGGCGCTCAAGCGCAGACTGACTGCGATCTCATTGCAGAATTTGGATATATAAATCTAGAAAGTGGTTAAATAAAACGAACCTTATTGCCACATATTAAGACACACGTATGCGAGCAAAATAGAAGAAAAATGTAAGATGATTTTTTGCTTTTTTTGAGTCAATTTACAATATTTTGAAAAAAAAGATCAAATTGTTTTTGAGTTGACTATATTTACTACCCTACTCTATCTTTGAAAATCTAAATAAATGTAAAAATAGAAAGAAAATTGTACCCAAAAATAGCAGTATATGCCTATTTTTGATTTAAGAGGCCGTTTCGAATCGATTTTACATTAATATTAATTAAATATTTTTTATTTATTTTCAAATTGATTTATAGATAAAAAAGTAATCAATTTATCGTTATCATTAGTTTTATTAGTTATTATCTAAAATTGTCGTAAAATGTACCGGAAATATGTGGTTTTTTGATACAAGCGTAAACGCGTCCTTAAGGTACACATTGGCATCAGTTCCATGTGTGTTGGTATATGGGGACGGAGCCCATAAATTTTTGCCCATAGTCCTTTAATATATATAAAAATTAATCATAAATAATGTTTTACTATTTGCTTACAAATCCAGTACGTACATACATAACCACCTATGAAATGCCAGTTTATGGCCGGCGCCGACTGACGGCACGGCATGCCGCGGGACGCCGCGGGTCGCGGCACGTCGCGGCTTGCCGCGGCATACTTCGGGACGCCGCGGCATGCCGCGACGTGCCGCGTCATACAGAGGCGTCCAATTTAGTATCAGTAGCACTTCTTGCTGAAGATGAAGAACGACAAATACATACTGATATGTCGAAGAGAAAACAATTCTGGATACATTATTTATGAGAACAAGATTTACTAAAAGTGAATTCAGGAACTTATTTACCTCCTGATTACGTCGTGGCACACTGCGGGACGCCGTGGCATGCCGCGGCGTCCCGAAGTATGCCGCGGCATGCCGCGACGTGCCGCGGCGGGCTGCGGTACGATTGTATCGAAACAAAGTAATATGAATCCTAAACTCATTGAAATAAGAATGAAAATTACTTGATCAGTAATAAAATCCTTTGCCATGCCGTGCCGTGCCGCGACGTCAGTGCACGCCGGCCTTTAACTACCGACAACGAAATGTCACAAACGATACTTTTCTATAAATTTTGCATTGAAATAGCAACATTGACGTCATTACATTTTTGCGTCAAATAGCATACCTACTAATTTTATGTAAATTAGTTAGAACAATTCGAAAATTAAGTATATCATCAAAATAATGAATGAAAGTGGGATTGTATTTGAATATTTTATTGTAGGTATTGAAAGTCGAGATAATTTATTTTTGACTGAGTATTATTAGTTGAAAAGTCCAAATTAGTTTGCGTTTGACAGCATAATAATATCATCACCGTATTTTATATCTATCCTATGCCGATAAAATTAATAAGGCAACGTTACTTTTCGGACTACATATTATTTTCTAATTGTATCTATAAATAGGGGTAATTTTTGCCTTACTCGGTAACCCTGAATATAGAGTGACGTACTATGTTTGTCCCTTTCTGCGACACGCTTTGCCGGTGTCTATAGGATTCTCTGTCTACGATATCATTACAAATAAAATGTCAAAAATACTCATCGATCCTACTTCTACATTTTTTTTTATCCAGGATCAAACATACAAAATTTAGGATTTTTAAATTTTTGTCGTAAACGGTAAATTTTATCATGAAAATAGGTCAAACGAAGTTGTAGATCAAAATGGACTAGACACTTTTTCTCGTACGACTCACCATTCGTGAGATATCGAGGTTTTAACAATAAACATATTTTACACAATATGCACACATTTGCGCTATTGATTGAAAGAATGGTAATATTGCTAATGATTAAAGTGGAATAGGTTACAGGCAGCGATAGCCTAGTGAAGATACCAACGAACTGCTATGCAGAGGGTATCGGGTTCGAATCCACGGCGCGCACCACTGACTTTTCGAAGTTATGTGCGTATCAAATTGTTAATTATCGCTCGGAAAGTTAGTGGTGCCCGCCATGAATTCGAATCCCATACCCTCCCGTTCATAAAGAGTGCAAGAATTGCAAATTCATTTATTATTCTCATGTATGTAGTATCATCTGCTGCCTTCTTTATACGTCCAACTGCTGGGTACTGACCAGTTTTTATTTTTTGTCATTATGAGAAATGCTAGGCAAGTACCTTATAAAGCACTCTCAGTCATGCAGGTTTCCTCACGATGTTTTTCTTCACTGTTTAGCAAACGATAATAAGCAACTGAATACGCATTTAACGTCGAAATGTCGGTGGTCACGTCGTGGGTTCGAACTTGAAACACTGCGTAATAGTCTGTTATTCTGCACTAGGCTAGCGTTGCTATTTTATAAGTTACTCGAGGACACCCACAGCTACGCCCACACTTTTTTTTATTTATGCTCCCCGACACCGTGGGACTTCGTTAAATCCCTTCTTAGTGTACCCCTACTGTCCCCAAGAATCATGCATGCCAAATTCCATCTTCTTGCGCCTAATAGTTTTGGCTGTAGCTTATCTGACAGTCAGCCAATAGCGCAAGAATTTTATAAATATAAATTGATTTGACAAAAATATAGTGCTTCACCCATCTTAACTGTTAATTTAAACTCTTACGCAGATGGCTGACATATGCTGATAAAGTGTCAAACATAATTATTGTTATTATGAGAATCAACATTTAATGTACATATCAATAACATCGTTTTCATTTCATTTATCGCCAAATGAATACATTGGCGTTTAAGACAAGTAATATATAATTAAAATAAGGTTATCTCTGTTTTGTGTCTAATAATTTATATTTTCATTTTTGAAATTGAAATGATAAAGTACAAAAATTACCGCGAATAGGTATACATAAACACGATAATGAGATATTATTTATAAATATATCATTACAACAGCCTCAATCAGAATAAATAATAATTATTTACTTTTATCAAATGAGTTCAACAGTTGATGAGATATTAATATACATACCTACTCATACATTGATTGGCAGCTGCGCACGGACATCATTCTGCAATGTCCTCTAACCGCCTCTAATCTGCCATTTGAGACAACTTAATAAAAATGCAATAGTTCCCTCCTTTTTCTTTATTTCTTTCGAAAGTCGAGGCTAATCTGAATTTGTTATTTCGTTAGAAATAACTAATAACTATTATTCTGCCAAATCTGAGAGAAAATATCAATTTTAGCATCAAGATCGGTCTGTGTGGGGAACCTTGGGGGAGGCCTATGTCCAACAATGGACGTCTCTAGGCTCACATGATGATGAATTTTAGAATAAAGGAGTGAAAGCCACTTGTATGTGCTCTCTAGTTACACTAAAAAGGACTCTAGGCTCCAAGCCAAAAGTCTTGGATGCGACCGGGATCATGCTAGGACGATGTACGATGATGTGCCATTAAAGTCATCATCATTCTCTTAGCGTTATCCCAGTTTCAATCTGGGGTCCGCTTCCTAGTCTAACCGGATTTGGCTGAATATTAGCTATTCCACACAGCGACTGCCTGTCTGACCTCTGCAATTCGAAGTTACAGTATAAGGATATTTCATAGTTTAGACTAGTGTCAGTTTATTTGGAAGGTACTGGCGCCCTGTAACGACTGTCAAAGATCTTCATGACAACCGGGACCGATGGCTTAACGTGCCCTTCGAGGCACAGGACCATTACAGTTTTCGAGTAAAATCATGGTTTGTTTGAATTATATATTTTTATCTAAAGGTCACGCATATTATTAACGAATAATAACCGAACCATATCTATCGCAAACAAATTAGTTAGCTGAAAGCATCGGTGTAAGTAAAAAGACGATCTTAATACGTTTACGTCAAACTGACAGATAAACAATGACCAAAAGTGTGTGCCAAGTGAATGAAGAGCAGCGCATAATCAAATAAAGCGTCGAGTGATGCATGACTTCATCAGTCCGAATTATCAAGGAATTCTGAATTGTATCATTACTTGTGATAAAAATATCCCACCAAAAACCCAAGCCAAGCCAAGATGAGATAATATGGCGCGCACTGTAAAATTTTTAATAGATCTCAGATACAGCCGAGCTTCTAACTCTGAAAGTTCTATAATAACAAACTCTACACCTTATTTAAAGTATGTATGCTAAGCGCTTGTGCGCCAGCCAAGATGTTGAGCCGGCATTCGATTCTGAGCGTACTTTTGATTCGTCTTTTAGACCAGGGTAGATAATTTTTAAAACCAAATAAAATTATAGTAGGATGAAACATATTGGAAAAGGAAGAGAATATAACAGAAATGCAAGGAAATATTAATTACGGGCGATCTGAGTATGTTAAGTGGATTGTGATCTCAAGGGTTAAACACAACTTTTGTATTTACACTTTTTTCACAAAGTTTACAAAACTTATTCTCTTCCTTTTCCAATGGGTTTCATCCTACTATGATTTTATTACAGTTTTTACCATTTTCTAACGCTTTAGGCCTGGTTTATTACTCTCGGCATAGGATAAAACATTTAGTGATATCTCCTACAGTTTTCTATAGTCTGGAAAATAATTATCTTTTGGCAACGGTTTCCAACCATGATGTCAAATTCTAATGTTTATTTAACTACACAGAATATAGAAATACACTATGAAGAATTATAAGTATAAATTTTATCTTGTTCATGCCTTGACGTTTCGGCATAGTACACGCTCACCCATGCCAAAACGTCTTGGCAAACAAGAGATATTTTACCTTTTATTTTCCAGGACTTATTTACTTAGGTATTTTTTTATGTTTTTTATTTATTTATTTATTACATTATTTAGACCCGTAAAATAAACATAAGTAAGAGTACAAAACAAGAAAGTTTGAAAATATGATTTCAAAGCCTGCCGTTCAACAATCGAAACTGGTCGAACACGGTCAACATTGGTCCTTGAGAACATCTCTGGACCGCAGACTACAGTCATGGTAGACTTTTGCTAAATAAGAAGAGCTACTTTTATACATTTTCCGGTATTACCGTACTCTCAAGACTGCTTTTACTAATTATCGTAATTTCGTAATTTGGACAAATTCGATGTTTTTTGCAAAGAAAATCCATTATAAATTTTTATTTATAGACTCACACTTGTATCCCAGGGGATGGCAGAGGTGTAATATTAATATTACACACACAATTCGTTATGATTTTTTAGGTCTCACGTAATAGGGGGCGAGCCTATTGCCGTTACCGGGCACATCACCGGAGTCCGTGCTGCTACTGAGAATTCGGAAACACCCAGTAACACTTTTACCCGACCCGGGAATCGAACCCGGGACCTCCAATCAGCAGTCGCATACGCTATCCACAGGTTCACGGAGGCAGTCGCTGGACCACGGACGCAGTCTACTGTCTGTAATATAATCAACTACTACATTATAATCCTCCCCATGAAAAGCCTGCAGTTCAATAATAAATGACGTATCATACTTTGCAGAACTAGGTACATATTGAATTTCATCATGTTTCTAGTAACTTGTCAGGAACAATATATAGCAATTTCGTATTAACAAGCACAGAAAAATAAACATTCCCGGGTCCTGTTTACAGAACACTTTATGTCTTTAATAGGGGCGAGCCTATTGCCATCCATTGCCTATTGAAATATGTCCATGAGTCACGCATTGCGTACACCCCCTTTTGTATACACACTAATATAAAACTTCATGTTCATATATTTGCGCAAGTACCTACCTACATCCATATCATTAAATCCACGCCTACACGTCGCCGCGTCATCGTCTGCATAAATCCAGACACATTTTAAATAACAAAGACTACACGGTTGGCGTATTGGTTTAAGCGGCCTCCTTGCCAGTGCCAGTTGAGTGCTGTGGGTTCAATTCCCGGGACGGGACAACACTTTGTGTGATACGTTAATCGAATCGGGCCGTTCATTGTGCCCGTTGCTTGTATGTGTGTAAAGTTCCCCACGACGCAAAATTTAATCGTAGTGCGGGAGATGTTTTTAAAAACAAAACATATTTGTACATGGTTTGGTGTGTCCTAAATAAAATATGGCCGTTTTACGAACAAAGCAAAAGTTTGAATTGACGGACCAAGTATAAGAATTTAAAGAAGCGAGAGAGCACGCGCAATGACCGTTAATTGGGTGTCGACTAATTGAAACGATGACTAAATATAATGCTAAATGAGGCATAAGTGTTGATTTATATCTCATTGAGTTGTTGACAAGATGTCGTGACAAGGATTGAGAAAGGTATGGGCAAGTTGGTCGTGGTAGACCTCGTAGCACATTCGTCGACCAAAGTGGGACGTCCTAAGAAACGGAAAGATCCAAAGTAACCGAAACCGGCGAGATGTTTGAAAGTAATGAGTGTAGCGAACGCGTGAGGATTGTTAAAGCACACGCCACTGCGTTCGGTTGTCTCTGCCTACCCCGACGGGAAAAAAGGCATGAGTGTATATATGTATGTATGTGTATGATATTATCTGTGGTATTTAACACAGGTTTTAAGGCCGATGGACGGATATGGCAAAACTACAAAGGTTTCTCACCGTCAGTTTGAAGAAATATTATAATTAAAAAGTCGAATTTAGACCACTGTAACATTCCTCGTGTACTCTAAAAATTTTATTCTTATCAGTGCGGAATTATTATCAATAACCACAATATTAACCCCGCGATAACTAAGCTCAAGGTTCTATGATAATGAACGATAGATAATTACCTATAATATTCTACCATATTCACACACTACTATCTAGTGCCAAACTAAGCAGTGCTGGTATTATGGGTACTAGACAATAGATAAATATACTTATATACCAACTTTGTTTACGTTAATTTATATTTATTATACATAGATAGGTACATGACATAACTTTAAATTACTTTTTAACACGTTAAAAAGTAATCTTAATATATAAAATCCTTGCGTTACTGACTAACTGACAGACACGCTACAGCCGAAACTATTGGGCGCAGGAAGCTGAAATTTGGCATGTATGTTCCTTGGGGATCGTAGGGGTGCACTAAGAAGGGATTTCCAGAAATTCCCACGGGATCGGCCAAAACGGGTAAATTTACAAAAATTGCAGGCGTAGCTGCTGGCGTCCTCTAGTATTATATACAATACTCTATAATAGAGACCGATAATATGAATCATGCATCATCAGCCTGCCATAGTCCACTGCGGCTTAGGGCCTTATTATACTAGCGGTTTGGGAGCGGTTGCGGGGCGGAGCGGACGCGCAGCCGCGGCGTGTTCGCGACGCATTCGCTGCGCGTCCGCTCCGCCCCGCAACCGCTCCCAAACCGCTAGTATGATAAGGCCCTTATAGGTTGGTTTTTGTTACATTTAAATGCAAAGAAAATTATTTATAACGGACTATTGAGAAGACGGTCTCGGGTTCAATCCCCAGTTGCCTCGATCGGACAGACACCTCTGACTATTCGAAGTTATGTGTGTATTAAAATGTTAATTATCGCTCGCTTAACAATGTGCCCGGTAGATATATGCGTCAGAATGGCTGGTTGTCTGTGGCGTTGGTATATGAGAGTTGATTTGAAAATTGCTACATAATTGCTTATATTTGCTACATTTTATAAATCATTGCTACATAGGTTATAGCTAGATTCAGAAATCAAGGATTTAGCAATTATATAAATACTAGAGGATGCCAGCAGCTACGCCTGCATTTTTTTTAATTTAACTATTTTTGCCAATCCCGTGGGAATTTCGGGAAATCCCTTCTTAGTGCACCCATACGGTCCCCAAGGAACATACATGCCAAATTTCAGCTTCTGCGCCCAATAGTTTCGGCTGTAGCATGTCTGTCAGTCAGTCAGTAACGCAAGGATTTTATATATTAAGATTACAAACGCCTGCCTCCTAAAATAGAAATACCGTTGAGTGAAGACACACTGCATCAACTATTTGCCTTTATTATTTTATCAGGCACTTTTTATTGGGATAATTTAAATAATTGCTATATCCTTGATTTAAAATATGTTCGAAGTTACAACTAAATAAGATAAATGAAGTAAATATGTAGCAATTATTTACGCAATACACTTTGGGAAACTCTGCATGCTTAACTTTAAACTAGGAGATGACCAGCCAACCAAACGTCAGGATGGCTGGTCAAAAAATATTTTATTTCTAAATATATATCCTAAGTAGCAATTATTTATTATATTCAGCAAATATAAGCAATTTTTTGGCAATTTTCAAATCAACTCACGTATACCAACGCCACAGACAACCAGCCATTTTGACGCACATCGGTAGATGGCAATAGGCTCGCCCCCTATTACATTGGGACCATAGATATTGGGACCGAAACAACTGGCGATGTGTGGGTGTGTAATACACCTCGGCCCACCCCTTCGGGCATAAAGGCATGAAGTTATGTTATGTTTAGAAAATTATTAAAAATATACAGTAATAAAAGGCAAAGATGGACTGATTTCGATCGTTAGCAGAAACATTGGGTGAAGAGTAACCACTACGCCCCGCAAGCAAAAAGCTTAGATATTTTCATAGAGAAGACAAAAATTCTGTGACCCAAATTGCCGCTTGGCGGCATGGCAGTCGCGCTGTGACAGCTGTCTCTACGAGAACAAGAGAGCCGAACGCAACCGCAAGTGAATGCATGCGATTTTCAACTTTTCGCGCGCAGATATCAAAATACCTACCTGCAGACATTAAATTGTCAAAAGCACATTAGGAAATGCATTTCATAGACTCCCGTCTGTATATCAAAAAGGTACACCCAGATTTTGCCATGTTATGAATTTGAAATGCGAGCGCATTGCCGTTACCGGGCATAATTATTGCCAGACTCCGTGCTGCTACTGAGAATTCGAAAACAAAATTTATTTTGCTCGACCCGATATCAATCCCTTAATATTAAAATCCTCGGGCTTTTGATTCGTCTTTTAGACCAGGATAGATCATTTTTAAAACCAAATAAAATTATAGTAGAATGAAACCCATTGCAAAAGGACGAGAATATAACAAAAAATGCAAGGAAAAATAAATTACGGGCGATCTGAGTATGGGAAGTGGATGGGGGATTTGTGATTTTAAGGGTAAACACAACCTTTGTATTTACACTTTTATCACAAAGCTTCAAAATTTATTCTCTTCCTTTTCCAATAGGTTTCACCCTACTATGATTTTATTTCTGCGTTTACCATTTTCTAACGCTTTAGGCCTGGTCTATTTCTCTTGGCATAGGATAAACATTTAGTGATATCTCCTACAGTTTTATATAGTCTAGAAAATAATTAACGAACTAAGCGGCGATTGCCGTTACCGGACATATTGCCAGACTCCGTGCTGCTACTAAGAATTCGATAAAAGTTTATTTTGCTCGACCCGGGTATCAGACCCCTATTATTAAAATCTTATAGCAAACGTTTTCCACTGGACCACGGAGGCAGAAAGAAAAAGCCTTTAAAATAGTGCTCATCCATAAACATCTTTGAAAATAAGAAAACACACATTATGTATCGTATTTTATTTTTAAGTAATTATGCAATTGCAAAGACTACAAATCATAATTTCATCTGATGTATCAAAAAGTCATGTAAAAAGCAATTCTATCAGTACGTATAGGGTAAATTCGTTAGAGATGGCCATAGTTTTTTTGAGGTGAAATAAAAAATTAAATAGGCTTTTAATTATCAGACTGTTATTCTTATCATAACGAGCAGTAATTAGTCTTCGAAAAAATCAACTACAAATAAAATTTTGTAATTAAGAAACATACGATAAATCAATTTACAAAAAAAATACAACTGGCCATCTCTCCCGGCATATCAGGGTGAGTTGGCCGTAGTTGTACGGGATAGATGGCCAGTACTTGACTTACCTTTTCCCATTCCCTTGCCTTGAAATTGAGCTAGTCTATTTTTTTTTTTCTTCTGTTGTTCACAAGTGGAGTACATGCCATTAAATTCTGTACAATTTCCATGAACCCAGCATCTATCACAAATAATACATTACGGCCAATTTTCAACGAGATGAGTCGTATAATAATTGTTTCCGCATCCGGCAGAGTTGTCTGCCTCATTTTCTTTATCTTATTCGTCGGATGATCATAAATTATTGGTGCACTGAGATTAGACCTGCTTTCGCTAGTACGCCTAGCAGCTTTTCGTTTTCTAATCCTATTTTTATCAGATTTATTAACTTTGGATTTACCGCATTAATGGCAGCTTGTAATGATTCTTCAGTCCAAATACTGCGAGTGGCTATAGTTTTCCTCTGATACTTGTTTGGCATCTATACCAATACATTAGGCAGATTAAAAACATTTACAATAATGATAATGGATATGGCCATCTCAGCCTGAATTTATGTGGCCATCTCTCTTTTTTGTACGGGTGAGATGGCCACATCAATTCTAAAACGCAATGTTAACGTAACGGGCACCGTTTTGAGGTTAGAATAGACATTGTCATTTGAAAAACGCAATAAACTTAGTAAACACAAAAAGTATTCATTTAAAAATAGTATTTCACCTTAAAATATCACCACACTAAAAAATTTAAGGAATACCTTGTAAAATTAAAGGTTATTTACTTACTTTTTAGTATAATTTTGGTCAGTAGTTGTATTGTGTTCATGATCGTTAATCGGAGCATACTAACTGATCTGTAGCCCCATCTAGCAGTAAATGTCAAAAATAAATCGATTGGCTATCTCTCCCGTATGGCCATTTCTAACGAATTTACCCTATACAATTTAAATTATATCAAAATATCCAAAACAGGTGTTTTTCAATGTTGCGCCATTGAACTCACAAAATATCGAACCCGTTTTTGTTTGTATATAATAGGATAGCAAATCCTAATAATTTTCATGATTGTATGGATAAATTGGAAATGATATTACGTATTCTGCAACAAAAATGCTACAAAAATATAGTTTTAGCTTTCATCAATATCGACGTTTTAAAGAGAAACAATCAAAGTATTGAATTTAAAAATGTACTTACTATTAAATTATAATTTAAATCTTGCACTTTATCAACCGACTCGATTGGAGACATACATACATTGACAATTTTGCACATAACTTTTCATGCGGCGCTTTAGTGTTGGAATTAGCGCTATCTGATCATACGGCGGCAGATACTCAAATGTCCTATTAATATATTTAAAACTATAAATCAGTGGCAAACCCTTGAACGAGACTATAGTAATGAAAATATTAACCAAGCTATTTAAATATGACTTATATTTAAATAGCTTGACATATTCTGAGGTTTTTGAATTGAAGCCAATGAAACAAATGTAGCGGTTTACTAATGTTTGCCATAATGCCATAATTTCATATGCCATACTGGTATTTGCCATAATTTGATTAGAAATAACGCTTCAGTTGCCATAATCGTGAAATGACATAAAATGACTTTCACTAATTCCATTGGTCATAATCGATCAAGTGGCATAATAATTTAAATCCATAAATGGGTCATTCTCAACCGGCTCAAATAAGCGTGTCCGGGTCGAAATACAGCACAAAATGGATAACTAACAACTTGATATTTTTTTTATATAATAGGTAAGACATCATATTAGGTCACGCAAGTATTATTTTTAAAATAAATAAAATGCAAGGGAATAAAAAAAAAAGAACAAACTTGAAAATATTGACCTCGGTGCCGCGTCCGGCCCTCGGATTGCGGCTGAAAATATTTTTTTTTCTATTTTTCTTCAATAAATGGCGCTATTTAGCATGTGTTCACAAACAACTAGATAATTATTAACTCAATGTATATTATTGATACGGCATTATAGGCCATACTAAACAAGTTACAATTGATTTTCTTCGCGTCCGAAGTTTAGAGTTGATATCAGTGGCGCGCATTGATCTGTTCATAAATCCTATATTTTAGTGAGTTCGAGACTATTTGCTAGAGTAATACAAACAATTAGTAGTGCCACGTCGGTGGTAAGCATAACATGTCTGTGCGTCTCCGTGCAACTCTTTTATTAAGGTTCTTAGTCGTATTCGGTGGCTTGGTATACCCTTAAAATTGATTTCGGTGAATTTATTTTATCCACAACTATTTGATTTCAAATGTTTAAACTATACTAATCGTATGTCTTATGTTTATTCGATTCCAATAAAAGAGATTTATATTAAAAAATCGTTTTGTTTTTTTAAATATATAGGATTTTGCTAATTTTTTTTTATTTCAGTGGCATTGATTTAGGTGTTTTCGGTGGCAATAAGTGCACCGAAATCAATGTTGAAATCACCGAAATCATACATTAGCTATTTATTTACATTTAAAGATTGTTTCTTTAACTTTCTTATCACCTCTCATGTTGTTTCAAGCATTCTGGCATAGTCACAATACTGTGATTATGCCAGATTAAAAAAGGGAGTGAAATCGGTGCAGCCAATTCTAATAAACCTCAAATTTTATCGAACATTCTGATCAAACCAGGTAGTAGCTATTCTGTTGACCTTGCTGATGACTTCTTTTTTATTCAAGATTGAAAACTTTAATAGGTATAAAGGTTTTATAAGTTTTATTAGATTTTAAACTTTAGCGATTAGTATACATTATACAAGGTTATATAGCGGGTCTTACTCGCGATAATTAATATATTTAAGGCATAAATACCTGTAAGAAAGTATTTATGCCTTAAATCTATATATTAAAAGAATTTGTGTTTTATAATACGAGTCGGCCAGCCCGTTCTACCCAACCGATTCGGATGTTTTTTTTTAATGAAAGCTCTCGCTGCATAGATTTGTCATCAAGCATTAGAAATTATCTAACTTGCACATTCATCAAGTTATATGCAAAAACAGTTTTCTCCCATACATTCTTTACGTTTTCGTAGCCGTAGTCAATGACTTTCTGCTTCTATATATCTGCTTCTTATTGAGGTAGGCGTTTCGTTATAGGCCTAAAACACGCGCCGAAAAGAGCTCTTTCATTTGATGGTATGCTCATTTAAATTGGGTAAGTTTGAAGGAAGATAGGTGTGGACATTGAACCTATTTTTCAATATTTTCCTATAAATTTCTTAAGATTCCATTGCTTTCTCTCTACATGGACGGTTCTAAATTCAAAAATATTTTTATGGCATCTAATAAGTTCCTTGCGGTAACTGCCAGGAAAAACCGTTATGCCTCCTTTCATACGGGTGTGAGTGTGGTGGTGTGTAAAATTATACCCGATGTTGGTAAAATTATCACTATAGTGAATTATCGCTGATGGCAGGTAATATTCCCCGAATATTACCAGTTAACCTTAAGGAATTTTCCCCCTTTTCTGTATCGCGATGAAATCCAGTTATGGACTGTTCCTCAAAGGGACTCCTCCGTCAACTCTGTACCGAGTTTGGGGCAGGTGGAATGGGGGTGTGTGGCTCGGCTCTCCCCCCTAGATATTCGGGGGGGCATACTCACTAAAACACCGCGGTGTTCCTGTATCGAACCTCATGACGGGGTCGTGGTAACGACGTCAGTATACCCGCGACCCGAGGAATTTTCCCCAAATGTAGTGAAATTTCCGCCTAATGTTGGGAAAATCAACCATACAAACGGGTAAATTACATTTTATGTTAGGAAATTTTTTGTGTTTTTAAATTACGGACTTACTTTGGGGCATCTTAATTTTTTTTCTCATCATCAGCCTTTAACAGTCCACAGCTGGACTAGGCCTCTCCTTTGAAAGGAGGAATTGGCCTACTATACCACGCTGGCCAAACGGGTTGGTATAGGGTTTTTATCAAGTTTTCCTTCTCTTACAGTGCTGTTCTATGCATAAAATGCTCCCTCTGTCGGCTCTTACGACACCCATGGGATGATATGGGGTGGTGACAATCCGTATTCTTAATCCGTCACCACACGGAAATTTTTTTTTTTCATGTGGAACATATTACAGCGGTTCATAGTACTATTATTATAATATAATTATATTACAAGTGGTAGTTATGGTAGAAATTGTAGCTTTGGTAAGAATAGTAGTTTTGAGAGGAAAGGTACTTTGGACAGCACCGGCGGTTTTGGTAGAAATGGTAGTTTAAAAAAAATTGTACATATGATAGTTTTAGTACGAATAGTAGTTATGGTACAAATAGTAGTTTTGATAGGAATAGTATTTTCAGTACGAATAGTAGTTTTGGTAGAACTGTCACTTACGATTGCTACCAAAGCTACAATTCCTACCAAAACTACCGTTTTACCAAAACTACCTACCATTTTAGCAAAACTGCTATTCCTATGTAAGAGCTTTTTTTATAATATTAAAATATGCTGTGGAGCAGCATGGGTCCTCTAGTATATTATTAATTATCGCGAGTAAGACCCGCTATATAACCTTGTATAAAGTTTTATTAGATTGTTAATTTAATGCTAGGTGCTTAATATACCTCCCCCCGTAGGATCTCCACTTGTTGTGGTGGGGGGGCTCAGTAACCGTGGGTTTGAGGTACACCCACGGTGAAGCTAAGCGGGATCCCGGGAGGGGATGCTCCACGTGGGCATGCGTGAGGCCTGCGTAGGATGCGTCCCAAGGTGCGGGTGCGGGAGACAGTTCTGTCTGTTCCTCGCAGTCGGTTGCGGTCGCGGGAGGAGAGGCGTGTCGGTGTTGCGTTGCCGCGCGTCCTAACTCTCGCGACCATATGGGGGCGCACCATCGTTGCGTCGCGGTGGGGCCTCAGAGGAAGACGAGATATTGGGTGTTGTCAGGTTGCCGTCCTCCCTATCCTCTGTGGCCGTTTTAGTGCCTGCGGACGGCGAGCACTGGGGCTGCTCCCCGTTCGCCAAAAGGCAAGGAGGCGGCGTAGTGTCCGCGCCACTAGTCCCAAGTCATGACGAGATGACATGTCGCCAACACCAACGGCGGGCCCATCCCGGGCGGGGTCACGGAAAAGTATGCTATCCGCGAATTGCGTGACCCCGCCACTACACGGGACCCGTAGGGACACCGCGATGGTTTTAGTGGATATGCCCGCCTTTAGGGGAGAGCCTCCACTAACCACCTCCGCCAGTCCCAAGTCTGGTCGATCACACTCTGGCCGGGTAGGCGTCGAGTTGAGATGGCTCATAAGGAGAGTTTCCACCGTAGTGAACAAAAGAAAATCATGTCAAACTTTGTAATTAGTTATAAATATTATACCTGCTATATTTTCCTTTATTTATACAACAACTAGATATATAAACAATACATATCTTAATATATATAAATCTCCTGTCACGATGTTTGTTCGCGATGGATTCCTAAACTACTTAACCGATTTTAAATTAAATTGGCACACCGTGAGCAGTCTGGTCCAACTTGAGAGATAGGATAGCTAAGATCTTTAATTATAGTCGCAATTTTATTTTATTGCAAATTATTTGTCAGTAATTAATTGACAGTCACAATTATCTGTTAACTCCAAAAGATTCTAACAGATGTCGATAATCTTATATTAATGATTTCGTCAAGGAGTACATCGAAACCTTACCTGAATAATAAAACATTAAAAAATAAAGATTTCGAGTCGACAACATATATCCGCAAAATTCGGATTGTCGAGTATTTTGTTAAATTCTAATGGTTCTGACAGACAAATCACAGTCGCCATATTGGCTCTATGATATTGACACAAGTTTGCTTTGTACTTAGTAGTTTGTATGTGTAAATACTTTTTACAGGTATATAGTATCTGCCCAATAAAGGAGATTTGTGTTACCCCGAATCTATACTATCTATACTAATATAATAAAGTGGCAGAGTTTGTTTGTTTGTTTGTTTGAACGCGCTAATCTCAGGAACTACCGGTCGGATCTGAAAAATTCTTTTTGTATACGATAGCCCAGTTATTCCGGAAGGCTATTGGCTATATAACATAACGCTTCGACCCTTTGGGGCCGGGCAAAAGGCTAAAAAGGCTAAAACATAATGTCGGCTAATCTCAGGAACTAGCAGTCGGATTTTAAAAATTGTTTTTGAAAGGCTATGGCTTTAAATAATTACGCCACAACTTTTAGGGGCCAGACAAAAATAATAAAATGGTCTAACGAGAAGGGGGAGGGTTGGGTCAAAGGCAAAAAAGGCTAAACGAATAGGATACAATCTATATGGGTATCGTTTTCGAAATTTTCGGGACGCTGATTAATATTATGAAATTTATTTAGTGATCCAAGATGGCGGACGGGAAATCAAAGATGGCGGATGAGAAAGTTTTAAATATCAATATGGGTATCGCTTTCGATATTTTAACATACATACATACATAAACTCACGCCTTTTGCCCGTCGGGGTAGGCAGAGACAACGGAACGCCACTTGCATCTATCCTTACAAACCTCACGCGCTTCCTCTACATTCATTACTCTGTTCATACATGCTCGCCGGTTCCGGGTGCTTAGGACCTTAGGACG
Organism: Euclidia mi; assembly: GCA_944739405.2. Classification (NCBI taxonomy): domain Eukaryota; kingdom Metazoa; phylum Arthropoda; class Insecta; order Lepidoptera; family Erebidae; genus Euclidia; species Euclidia mi. The sequence continues at coordinate 27,668,448 of OX123203.2, forward strand.
ATATTTTAAGGGGTAGAGAATCGAAATACAACATCTATTTCGTGATCAAAGATGGCGGATGGGCAATCAAAGATGGCGGATTGGAAAATTTAAAAAAATAAATATTGGTATGGTCTCCGATGTAGGGATGGGGAATCCAGATACAACATCTATTTCGTGATTCAAGATGGCGGATGGGAAATCAAAAATGGCGGATGGGAAAAATTTTAAAAATCAATATGGGTATCGTCTCTGATGATTTAAGGGATGGTGAATCCAAATACAACATCTATTTTGTGATCAAAGATGGCGGATAGGAAATCAAAGATGGCGGACGGGATTTTTTTTTAAAGTCGATATGGGTATCGTCGCCGATATTTAAAGGGATGGGGAATCCAAATCCGACATCTATTTCGTGATCAAAGATGGCGGATGACATATCAAAGATGGCGGATGAGAAAGTTTTAAAAGGCAATATGGTTATCGTCTCCAATGTTTTAAGGGATGGCGAATCTAAATACAACATCTATTTCGTGATCAAAGATGGCGGATAGGAAATCAAAGATGGCGGACGGGATTTTTTTTAAATCAATATTGGTATCGTGTTCGATATTTTAAGGAATGGGGAATTCAAAAACACCATCTATTTCGTGATCAAAGATGGTGGATGGGATTTAAAAAAAAAAAACAATATGGGTATCGTCTCCGATGTTTGAAGGGATGGGGAATCCAAATACAACATCTATTTCGTGATCAAAGATGGCGGATGACATATCAAAGATGGCGGATGAGAAAGTTTAAAAAGTCAATATGGTTATCGTCTCCGATGTTTTAAGGGATGGCGAATCTAAATACAACATCTATTTCGTGATCAAAGATGGCTGATAGGCAATCAAAGATGGCGGACGGGATTTTTTTTTAAGTCGATATGGGTATCGTCTCCGATATTTTAAGGAATGGGGAATTCAATATTATATAAAAATCTATGTTTGTTTTTGCATCACTTATAGACCCTGGAATTATAAGAGATTAAGCGCTAAGTCAATGGTAACTTTGGAAAAGGGGCTTGGAAAAAAGGGAGTTAAATAAAAACTCTTAAAAAGGCGATACGAAGTTCGCTGGGTCAGCTAGTAATAATATAAAAACATGTAAATAAATTTTATTCCAGCAATATATTTCAAATTACATAGGTAACTATCTTGTATGCCTGACGCTGGTCTTCCGCGGACCCTTACGTGGTATATATACCGAAAAACAATATTTCAATAGATATTTTTTTTAATTATAAGCGGCAAACGAGCAAGCGGATCGCCTGATGGTAAGCGATTACCGTCGCCCATGGACACAAGCAACACCACACGAGTCACAAGTACGTTGCCGCCCTTTGAGTTGGGAAAAGGGATAGGACGACGAGTGGGATGAGGGAGAAGGAATAGGGAAAGGGCCTGCCGGCACTCTCACTCAGTGAACGAGACGGAACAATACAGGTAATGACTGTTACTTTAATTTGAAATTTGCCAAGTTTATACTACGAAGAAACGCCAACTTCTGCGGAGTTTTGAGTTTTCTTATATCATCGGTGTCTGGCCGAACTTTGACGAACCTGTTGACAGAAACACTGATTAGGTACTGGTTAACAGTGACGATTCTACACTTTAAATCTTAATTAAAAACAGTATTACAGCTAACGGTAATTTAACAGTAAGTACATACGCACATCTGTATGTGCGTATGTACTTACTGTTAAATTACCTGCAAATTACCTAATAAATTTTACTTATGCTGGTAAAATAAATTTTACCAGCATAAGCAAATACTCACGGGTGCACATTCGCCCCTTAAAATTGCCCATGAGTAAAAGTTGCAAATTCGCCCCATTTTGGAGCGCCCCTTGAATAAGGGCGTACCCCTTTTCAAGGGGCGTATGGAGAAAATAATTAACTAATATTTTTTTAAGGGCCCATACGCCCCTTTCCTACAATCTATGATATTATTAATAAAAATAGTACGGTTAGGCAAAACATAATTTTACTGCTTATAAAATTTGGAATACTGAGTTAGAAATATCCGTGTGGTGACGGATTAAGAATACGTAATGTCACCACCCCATATCATCCCATGGGTGTCGTAAGAGCCGATAGAGGGAGCATATTATGCAGAGAACAGCACTGTAAGAGAAGAAAAACTTGATACAAACCCTATACCAACCCGTTTGGCCAGCGTGGTACAGTAGGCCAATTCCTCCTTTCAAAGGCGAGGCCTAGTCCAGCAGTAGACTGTTAAAGGCTGATGATGATGATGAGTTAGAAATAATGCTATTTGTGTTAGTATAGTTAGTGTTCATACTGCGTTGCGTAAATTCAAGTTATTCCTAAAGATTGTAAAGTTCCTATGTATTGTATTGTATCTGTTTTTATTTACCCACATATTTAATTTAGAAAGGTATTTTATGATCTAATTACACACTACCTATAGCTTTTAAAATTGTGTTGCGTTTTCCATATGAGCCTTTCAGGGCCTAATTTCTGATTGATAACTTCAAAACCAGGTTTTTATAGGGGACTAACTTCTGTTTATTTATATCGCCCTGGTAGTTTTTTTCAAAACATATTACCGATTGATAACTTTCTAACCAGCTTTCTTATAAACACCTAACCTTTGTTCAGTTCTGCAAACCTGGTACTTTTTAAAACAATTGTCATATTACGTTTCAATAAATAAAAAAATGGATTAAAAAGTTATATCACTGAGAGGCGGGTATACAATATTATAAAAAGAGGATCTAAAATAATAGATCGATTACATACCTAGATGTGTTTTAGTAATAAGATTTAAAATTTACAAACCCCACCTTTATTCTCTCTATTAGGTACTTAATTTAATATAAAAAATAATGTTGCTTAGGTTCTTTTGCCGACCGTACTTTTACCAGCATAAGTACATACGAATCGTAAGGGGCGTATGAGCACCAGTTTTATTTCACGGGGCGTATGGGCACAAATTCCTAAAAAGGGGCGAATCTTGAGGGGCGAATGGGCGCTCACTCGACTCACGTCTGTTTCCCAAGGGGTAGGTAGAGGCTACGGACCGCCATTTGCAACGGTCAACGTCATTTTAACAGAATGTATTAAAAAAAGGAAACAACTTACCAGTTGCAAGTTTTCTGAACGCTACACGTACGCTTCTCACCACTCTCGATTTATTGTAATTTATTATTTCGCCATTATCATCATAAACGGGATATGCCTCCTGTAGATTACACTCCACGAATCTGTCATTATCCTCCGAAGACAACTGCATGTTTTTGGCAAATGATTCTATTTTGCCAATTTTGGTGTGTTTTACCTTTGTCTCTGAAATTATTAAAGGAATCAATAATTGTAATTCTATAACTATTCAAGTAGTATAATCTGAGTAATAATCATTCAGGCTGTCCGTTGAACGACGCCGCTTAGTAAAAAAGCTCTGCTATTTATTGAATACGCTAGTTGGCTGTGATGTATAAACCTTAATTTTCAAGCTAAGTAAACGTCTATGACTCATTCATCATCTGAATATACTGACACTAGTCTTAACCATGGAATAGCGCTATACGTTTGGGTTGCGGGGGATAGACAAGCAGTCATTCTGTGTTTCTACACAGAATGACTGCTTGTCTATCCTTTTGGCTTTTGCCAATATTGGCTTCTGCCAATATTCAGTCAATTCCGGTTAGACTGGTAAGCGGACCCTGGGTTGCAACTGGGATAACGCTAGGAGGATGATGATGATGATCAACATGATCATGATTACCATGACATGCACTAGAGAAATAAGAATTTGTAGATCACAAAAAGTGCTGTCCCGTATGAGATCGAATCCACTACATTCAGCATAACGCCATACGCGGAATGCAAATAGTAGGATTTACTTTGTAGTGACCCAAATCTAATTATGATGTGTTCGATAAATATACTTACCTACGCCGTCTAAATAATTGAAAAAGAAGCCGGAATATGACAAATTAGTGGATCCTGTACACCACAGAGCCACTGCTTCGCCATCTTCATAGAAATAGTAAATTATCTTGTTACCATCCCGGCTATATAATTCAATGGTATGAGTATTGTTAGGCAAAATAAGTTCTACAGAGTAGTAAGATTCTGGAAAGAAATGTTATTCATTTATAAAAAGTCGGTAATATGCAAAAGAAAAAAAAATGACCATGGATTTGTAGCTGAAAGTGTCTAAACACATTAAGGTACGCGACCGAAGTTCCGCGACCGAAGTGCCGCGACTGATTTTACTTTTTTTTAATATGGGACTAATCCCACCCTCATTCCCACTACTGTATCACCTGTGTAGCCAGGTTCAGCAGCAGTGACCATTGATGACAACGAGTTTTGACACTCGTGAAGTCCCGGGGAAAGTTAAACTGTCTTGGAACCCGCAACGAACTTAATCAGAAGTATATTGGAGGAGTTGGAAAATGAATAATCCACTTCCCTCCTTAACAAAGCGGGAGACAAGCAACGAAGAGATATAGTGATGAGAAAAGATAAGCACCACGGACATGAGCATTAAGGGGGCCTAAATTGTGAACTATGCCTGTTTCCAGTAATATGTATGGCAGAAACGCCTAAACGCACGGAAATTCGTCCTACTTGCCACAAGATCCGTATAGTACACTACTCCAGAAGTTACCTCTAATTCGTTAAGCATGATATTACGTTCAATTTGCCAAAGACTACACTCCCATAGAATGTGATGAGCAGATTGTTCATAATTGTTGCCAGATGTTGAACATTGACATAACGGTGAATCAACTAGCTTAAATGAATACAACTTGCTCTTAAAGTTGCCATGACCTGTAAGAAATTGGGCTACACAGTGATCCACCTCCAACCAGTTCCTCGCCAGTCGCTCTCGGACGCATGGGAAGAACTGGTAGAGGTGACGCCCCTTAGTTGATGTGTTCCAGCGACATTGCCATTCATCAAGAAGATCGTCATAGACTGTGGATTGATGGTTCAACAATCTAGCGATCCTATGTCTGTCGCGCGGAGCTAGAAAATTTAGATCCATGTTATCTCGTGTCACGTAATACATTGCTGCTCGTCTTTGTGCCTCAAGATCGACTGGAAATACACCTGCCAGTACTGGCAAAGCTTCAGTACTAACTGTCCTATAAGCCTTGCACAAAAATATCAACGCGAGACGTTGACTTTGTAGCATTTTACGTCGTACAGCACCGATAGTAGCTCTATCAGCCCATGCAGGCGCACCATAACACATACAACCCAGATATGTTGCACCATAAATTACTTTTAAAGTTTTGAACGAAAGCCCCCATGTCGCAGTTGATATCTTTGACAAGGCGTAAAAACTTCTTTTAGATTTTTCACCTACTGTTCTAATGTGCTCGACAAATGAAAAGTTTCTCTCTAAAACTAACCCCAAATAACAAACTGATTCTTTGTTTCTAATGGTTATGTTATTGAATTTGATTCGAGGCGGTGTTTTTAAGTTCCCTTTCAAAAGTAATTGAAATGTTTTCTGTGGAGAAAAATATAAACGATTGCGTTCACCCCAATTGTTGATTAAGTCTAAACATTGATTAGCTAACCTTTCAAGTCCTACCCTAGTATTAGATTGAATAAGTAAAAGACCGTCATCTGCATATCCGGTCAATGAGCAACCTGGTGGTAGTGGTATGCTTAGAAAGTCATCAAAACCTAGATTCCATAAATACGGGCCTAACACTGATCCCTGCGGACAACCCATGGTCAGCGCCTTCGACACAGCATGGTGGCCTAATTTTAACTTTGCTGTTCCATGTAAGAAATACGTATAAATGAGGGAATATATGTTACTAAAGCATCCACGAGACTTTAATTTAAGTAAAAGCATTGGCCACCATGCGTTGTCGAAAGCGCCAGATATATCTAAGAATATACCTAGCACATATTGTAGTGTTGATGACGAAACTATCTTCCTAACCGATATAACTGCGTCAACTGTCGATTTACCTACTGTGAAGCCAAATTGTCTATCGCTAAATCTAATACCGCCCGGCAGAAGCCGGGGAACTACGAGACGTTCTAAAAGCTTTCCTAGTGATGGTAACAATGTTATTGGCCTATATGACTTAGGGTCGTCGGACGGTTTGTCTCCTCTTTTTGGTATGATCCTAATGTAACCACTGCGCCATATACGAGGAAAAATACCTTCTGCTATGCAACGTTTAAACACAAACAAAATGGACTCACCAGATGTTTTACAAGCTTCCTTTATCATCTTGTTGGAGATTTTGTCTTCGCCTGAAGCTTTGTTAGGCGGCAAAGATCCGACAGCATTTATAAATTCGTCATAGGATGGTAGGTCTGACGTTGGTGAAACGGGTTGCAAAGCAGCCCATTGTCGGATCTGACGGTGGTAGTCTGTGTCATTCTCCAGCCGATCGTTGGGTATCAGACAATTCAAGAGATAGTCCGCTGTCTCCTCAATACCAGTGGAATGTCTACCATTAATTTTGATATTTTGGGTATAAGCTAAGTCGATAGATCTATTTGCTTTAAATTCGTGATATAAAGGAGACCACGGACCCTCCCTATCGAGTCTATCAACAATCTTACGTAACAAATTTCTTTTGCATTTTTCAACTGCAGACCTATAATGAGATCTAGCAACTCTAAGAGCAATGAAGGCAGTATCATAAACGTCACCTGTTATTTGACGTCTTTTTAATAGATTTAACTTTCTACGTGCTCTGCGAAAGGCTCGCCGAAGTTCAGCTAAGTTGTTATTCCACCAATCACACCTACGAGTGTTGGTGATAGAACCACGGCCAATGGCAACATCCGCACAATATATGAAGGTGTCAGACAAAATTTCAGCACTCTCTTCTACAGAAAGACTACAGCAAGTGAAGTATTTGACATGTGACGCGAATAGTGAACCAAAAAGATCCCAATTAGCTCCTTTTGTTTTATATCTAAAATTAATAGAGGACATACATGACGAGTCCCGTGGCAGCCTTGACGTGAATTCGTACACGATTAGGCGGTGGTCACTACATGACGCGTCCGGTAGGACACGCCACCTATCTATACGAACGTCCCCACAAGAAAGTGTGACGTCAATAGAAGACTCGCCCATGGGGCTGCAAAAAGTAGGTGGTGCATCTGGTGTGTTGTGGATGGATAAATTCATTTCTGCAATGAAATCCTCGACGGCGCACCGTCGATCCCTATCAGAAGAACGATATTTGCCATACCATAACGTAGATGATGCATTTACATCGGCACTAATTATGACCTTATGGCCCACAAGGGACCTTAAAACCAAGCGAAGATGGTGTAAGTAAGGGGCAACCGGATGTGAATACTGAAAGTAGCAGCTGACAACATAAACTCTAAAGGACGCAGAAGATACCTCCGCAACCGCACAGTGTGACGTCATGAGATTACTAATAGATGTTACAGTTAAGTTTGAATTCGCGACATAAATCCCAGCTCGTGCTTTGCCGTCCAGCTGTATGATTTTATTACTCTGGCTTGTATTTTGATATTGTTCTTGTACGAGTATTACGTCTAACTTATATTCTATAACTAAGCGCTCTAACTCTAATGTCGCCACCCTATCGTTGTGAAGGTTTAATTGTCCTATAACGATATTATCCATGATGTACCTACCTAAGTATGAGGTTCCCTAAACTATTAATTCAGTAGTTAGTATTAAGAATTAGTTGTTCTAATTTCAACTTATATGTGGGACATTCCTGAGATCCGCAACGATGGTCATGCGGTTTCTTAAGGCGTTTACATGCTACGCATGAAGGTTTAAAATCAGGAAGATCTTTATTTGAGCAAGTTTTTGTTTCGTGTTCCCCAGCACAGTGAGCACAAGCAGCTGTTTTATACGTACAAAACTTTTGAACGTGACCGAATTGTTGACATTTTGAACACCGCACTATTTCTATGTCGTCTATAAACCTACATGTTGCCCAATCTATAAACAATTTTTCTTTTGTGCTAACAAGATGTTTACGAATGTCTGGTTCTACTTCCAGGCCTATCCATTTACGACCACTATCTAATTTACGCCTACGAGTGATTTTGGTATTTTTAATAAACGTTTCCTCATCTACACTTACCTCATCTTTGATATTCTGACGGTATAACGCCGTGATGAACGCTTTGTCCTCCATAGCACCGGGTACGTCCTTGACAAGAATGCGTGGCTTACGCCCTTTCGGCTTCTCTAGACGTAGACCGGCAGACCTAATCGCACTTACGGATTCCAACTTTTTGAGTTGTTTTTCGTTGGCTACACGTAGTACTACCCCAGACTTGGCTGTTTTTTTGACACCTACTATTTGAAAGCCTTCGTCGCAAGGTTTGATGGCCTTCATCAGTGCCTGCTTCGTAGCGGATGACGACCCGTATTCAGCTGAACGCTCTGTAGTCGGGTAAGCTACAATAGCAGGGCGTTGGACACGGTGAGACTCCACCGCGGCTGCCGCCGGCACTGACTTCGCTGGTAGACGAAGGCTAAGTTTTTGTGCGTACGTCGGCTTTTGCTGATTGTTTTTTAAGCTATCTAACTCTCGTTCCAAATGCGCCATCCTAGTTTCGTTGCTAGACGATTTTAATGCTAGTATGGATACTATACCTGTTATACGCTGCGTAAAATCCATTATGGCAGTTTTGTTAGCGACGTTAATACGCGATCCTTGATCGTTCACTAACTCATTTATGTTGGCCAAATAACTAGTTGCCTGAGCTACTAAATCACAATAACTATCAGAATAATTGACACTATTTACCAATGGTTCGCTTTGAAAACGTTTTGACCTATCATCTGGCGTAATAAACGATGGTGACATATCACTAAATAAACGTTTAGTCGTTGGCGACTTCGGTGTACAAAAATCCGTGCCACCACCACGATCAGGTGGTTCATTACAGAATAAAGACATTATTACCTTACCTTATTTAACTATACTATATTGTATCCGCAAAAGGAAACCTAAACACAAATATATTTAACAGTAAAAATAATTTAGTAAAAAAACTTACCTACTTTTTTCGCAGTACCTACATTAAGAAAAAATAAAAGACTTACCGATCGATGAATTACACTTATTTACACTATTTACAATATAATATGTACAAAACTTACAATACACGGAGCCTAAACCCTAAAATACACAACCAGAAGCAACTCACGAGCTGAAAAATTATCACAAAACCGGTAAAAAGTTATTTAAAAAACACAGCTATTTGTTTCGCACCACACTGTACGAAGCGCGGGAGGGAAGTGTCAGTGTAAGTCAATAGGCTTGTGTCCACTCTGATTTACTTGCCGATGTATTCGGCTAATATTACACACCGTAAGTGCCGAACTTAAGCTCTTGCTATGAACTACGCTTGTGCTTTATTACTTGAAAAGTTGCCGCCGAACTTACGCCTGACCAAAGTAGACCGCTATAACGCAACGTAATTTCTGTATAATGTGTCGCCAGTAATTCAAATAGCATTGCAGGCGTAATCATGTCGAACTTCGGTCGCGTACCTTCGGCATAGTGTGTTTAGACACTTACTATCTAACGACTCTTGCCAATATTCTTTGAATCGATGGAATCGGCCACTAGAAAAATGCATATGACATAATATTTTGTACGGAGCTTATGTCCATTTTTTTAATATATAAAGCAGCCAAATCCATACAGATACCTAGAATATTGAAAACGTACGTAAATTGTCTTAATTTTCGACAACCATTTTTACCTCGGGTAGGTAGCGCTACCGTACTGGAGAAACTACTTGTCATCAATATGAGTTTCCGCTTCTGGCAAAAAGGAAAGAAAAATAATCTTTATATTAAAATTCAATACGTACCACTTGAATACTGTTTTTTAAAGCGCATGTCAACTATTTGGATCGGCTGCATTGTCGTCTTGTTACGAATCTCGTATCTTAAATATTTGTTGTAGTCCAGTGAAAGACCAGTACGATTGTTTGCTGGAAGGAAAATAACCATTGAGTAGAGACAGCGAACTCAACATCAAACCCAATAACAATCCGTTTATCCAACGTGATCCAACGATTTGCACATTTGTCTGACGTGTCGAGCTATGCGAGGATATCGTGTGTCGCGACACTACAGACAGACGCCGTCACGACAGATTGCATCAGTTATATGTGCACGCTCTCATACAAAATGTATGAAATCGATAGCGCCCTATTGCGTCACGACACGGCACGTCAGACAAATGTGAACGCGGTTTTAGGCGCAGTGCCCAAACTTCAGTTGAGCGTCACATTACGCGGAATGTTATGCGACTGAATGTTAGCCGCTGTCGTCACATAAAACTGACTACTCGGCGCGTTTGTTTTGTCATGCCAACTGAAGACTACGACCGATAGTTCAGTCTCTGTGGATTCGGTGTTCGGTACTTTTAGCTGGTGTGTAACTACACTTATACTATTTTTTATACATTCACGCCTGTATCCCCAAAGGGGTAGGCACAGGTGTAATATTACACCCTTATGACTTTTAGGTCTCATGTAACAGTGGGCGACCCTATTGCCGTTACCGGTTACATTGCCAAACCCCGTGCTGCTGCTGAGAAATGGGAAAAATTTTGCAACATTTTTGCCCTACCTTGGGGTTCATAATACTTTCTACGCTACATCAACAACGTTAATACTTACGTATAGCGTTTTGCTGTAGCACAGGCGCCTACCATTTGCAGCAGTCGCACGTATACTGATACGATTCCAGCACAACTTCATCATTGTTCAAATCACATTCGAGGTTCAAAAGTGCTTTTCCTGAGTTATCCGTTTTATAATACACTACGTATTGCGCAGGGTTTTGAGGTCTCAGCGTCAAGCCATTAATTTTTAGGTTCATGTTATCTGCAAAGATTTTATTTTAACAAGCCTCACATGACCACCTTTCAATTATAATAAAAATATAATAAGGTAGGTAAGTAGTTCGAGAGTCCATTACATCGTATTATATACGGCCATAATGAACGCAACGGTCAATAAAGGAATAAATACCCTAAATATCCTATAGATATCTAAAGTCCACTTTCCACGGTGCGAAGTTTCGGGGACTAGGCTTTCACTTAAGTGTCTAAACCAGTCTAAACACACTATGCCGAACTTACGCAACCGAAGTTCCGCAGCCGAATTTACGTTCCGACGTATTCGGCTGATATGACACACCATAAGTGCCGCACTTACGTGGCCGAAATTCCGTTGCGCAACTTTGTGTAGTATCTTCGTCGGCAATCGAACCGAACTTCGATCGCGTATAATGTGTGCTCTACTACTAGAAAGGTTGCCGCCGAACTTACGCGGTTACGCCCGACCGAAGTTACGCTGTACGCTATAACGCAACTTAATTTTGGTATAGTGTGTCGTCAGTAATTCAAATAGCATCGCAGGCATAAACATGCCGAATTTCGGTTGCGTAAGTTCGGCATAGTGTGTTTAGTCACTAACTCGCGGTGTAACGCCACGCGCGTCCGCAAAACCGCGCACCGTGGGAAGCTGAACCTTTAGATTCAGAAATGAACATAAATTATCAGTTTATCACAGATTCATGTCATGTTTATAGCTACGTCAAAATAGAAATATTTACCTTTAACATCGTTCTCTAGAATAAATGTTAGGTTAGTAGTAGGTAAGCGGCTGTACTCCGTATTTTTGCAGATCACATATGATCGGTGTTGTCTTTCGCGTAACGTAATACGAAGACCTACATTATCCCTACCAGTTATAGACATACTAACTGGAGCTCCTGTGAACAATCAAATGTTAAAAAATATTAATACATACAGCATCATCATCGTATTAGCACTAGCTCGGCTGCATCCAAATCTTACACATCTTGGAGTACGAGGTCCACTTACCAGTTGAACCAGATATGACAGAATAAAAACTTTTCCACCAAGCCACTGCCGTCTGACCTCCGTAGCCCATAGGGATAGAGGTTTTCAATGGTTTAGACCAGACCATACAAGTTTATTTGAGGCTACTGACTCTTCGTAACGACTGCCTGCCTATCTTTTTGACAGCCGGGCTCGACGGTTTAACGTGCTTTCCGAGGCACGGGGTAAGCGATAATTAACATATTTTCATATGCATATACCCTATGCCCTCTACAGGGCAGTCCGTTGGTATCTCCACAGTCAAAGTCAGATCTCCATAATTAGCCCTGTATGTACAGGGTGTAAAGAACGGCGTACCGAATGCCAAGTACATGATACTGAGGCCCTTGGCGGTCGAATTTTCCGGAAATGTTTCATGAATTTTCCGATTTATTTATGCATTTTTTTTCATTTTATGTAATGAAATAGTGACTATAATATTAATCTGCACTTATTTTTTATATACATCTAACAATTTATTCTAACATGTAGGTACATGACGCGTTTACTCTGACGCGACATCGGCCGCGGCGCGCGGACACGGCGGAGTAAGGCGATTCTCACACTGCCCCGCATCATGCTGCATGTTGCGTGTCGACGCACCTACGCACGTACCTGCGGGAGTGCAGATCTGCATCATCGTGCGGGTTTTTTGCGCACTCTCGCGCGTAGGTGCGTTTTGTAGATTCACGCACGGCGGCTCTCATTTATTCGCCGTTCTCTGTGGTGGTAGTGCAGTACTGAGCGTCACGATAGTTTTGATAAAAATGGTTAATAGTGTGGAACTCATTCAGGACGCTGCCGTTATACTAACTGTTTGGTTTTTGTACGGTCAAATTAAAAGAAATCGTGCCTATAGAAGATACTGGGTACATCCTTATTTACAAACAAGATCTTTAAATGGGTCATTTGTTCAAAATTATTGGGACCTTAGAAAATATGAAGAGAAATTCTTCAACTACACGCGTATGTCAACTACATCTTTTGATTATTTGCTCAGCAAAATTCGAACAGGTATTAGTGGAAGAGATACAAATTTTCGTCTTTGTATTACGCCAGAAGAGAAGCTTTGGGTAACATTGAGGTAAGTTAATAATTTCAATTTTCAAAATACATATTAAGTTAACTATATCGATATTATCATAGTAAAAACAGAATAGTAGGTTAGCTAAGGCCGCTCGGCGAGTTAATTGCCTACTCTTGTGTTGACGCACGGGTTGTCATGTCACTTGTTTACAGGGTTCGAAAATATCCGATATTTATTATAAATATCAAAATATCGGATATTTACGATATATATATCGGATATATATCAAGTTTGATATATATCAATTTTGTATGAAAGTCATATTATTATTTCATTGTATTATTTATGAATACTATTTGCATATGTGTTTCATAAACATACTAAAATGATCAAAAACTAAAAACTTAAATGTTTTTAATGTTTTATTCATTTAAATTTTTTCTGACACCACTGACGGACTGACGCCATTAATACCGGCAGAAGTGTTGCCATTTTTAGATTAGAACTTACCATTAGGGATTATGATTTAACTCTACTCCCATGCCATACATTTGGGAAGTAGAAATACAGTAACAAACGCAAAAATAATATTCTTTTTAAACCATTTTTGTATTGTAATATTTCACAAAAAACATTTGATATATATCGACGAATCGAGGTTGATATATATCGGATATATATCTTGATATATATCCATTGATATATATCCTCGAACCCTGCTTGTTTACACCGCGGCGCCGGCTTTGTCGGCGCTCGCGCTTTTTCGCCGCTTTTTTAAGTGATCGCGCTGAATACTTCACAATTTAAGCTTGAATTTATTTTTTCTCAAATACCTACTGACTACCTAAGCGTTATATAACTATCTAAATGCCTTTTTTAATGAGAAAAAGTAACAAGTTAAATTTACTGTCGTTTAACACATTGTATATTATTAATAACGTTTATTACAAAACTAAATGTATATAAACAATTCAAGCGGGCGAGCAGTGAAGTACCTAAATGAATGCGCTCGATCAGACGCGCGGCGCATCCCGTACTGAATCCGCGCCGAGCTTGCCGCGCTCGTGAGATTGTGTGCGTGAAAAGTGCGTGCGTACACGGCGCGCCGGCGACTCACGCGTACATTCAAACCAGCGCGGCAGCGCGGCGGCCGATTTGTATGAAGCTATCTTACTATTCTGTTTCTACTATGATATTATTATAGTTAAACCCAGGCTATTATATACGAATAAAACTTGTGATTTTGATTTATTGTGCGTTTATTTATCAAAATTTGTAATGCAGTCACTGTTATGGAATATTAATTAGTACTTATATTCTAATACACATCAGTCTACTATTATAATCACAGCTTTCATTCTTGGAAGTGTTTAGATACCTACTTACTTGCTAATCACAATTAGATAGAACCACTAAATAGATATTCTACAATTTTTTTATGACTACTAATCACAGCTTTAATTTTTAAAATCACAAATAAGTACTTACTTGCTAATCACAATTTGTAGCCAACGAGATAGACACTCTACTAATTTTAATGACTCTACTAATCACAGCTTTAATTTCTAAAATCACAAATAACTACCTACTTGCTAATCACAATTATGAACCCACGAGATAGCCATTCGACTTATTTTTAATGTATCTACTCTACTAATTACAGCTTTCATTCATGAAATCACGAATACAGTTCACAAAAATAGTTCTTAGCCTTTAAGTAAGCCAGTAATCGCAGTTAATATAATAATTAAGATCCCAGTAATATTTATTTTGTTAACTTTTTGTACCTTATATCTTAAGTTTATTTTTTGTAGCGTATTAGGGAGTTTTAATTTTCGAACAATGGTAAAAGTTCAGATTCCTCGGAATTTTCAGTATTTACGGACATTGGAGATATTTGATCTTCCATTGCCAATATGGAGTTTTCCACAAGTGGTTCCTGATTATTGGAAAAGTTTCTTTCAATATATTCTTCAGCTGGTAGATTAAAACTGGACGAGGAGGGCTGATTACTTGGACGTCTATTTTCCGTACATTCTCTGTAAGGTTTAGTGTAGTAACCACCATATCTATTTGAATACGTGCCGTATTCATAATAATCGGCGCCTTGTACTTGTTGGAAATTGCCTTCCTCATTTTGTGCTTCCAAGATACATTTTATTATATTTATCTTTATCCTTGGCTTTAATCTTTGAGGGACCCTTTTAAAATCGTCAACCAATGACAACATAAATTGTCGATCAGAATCTTCTTCATCAGTCTTTCCTTGCAACGTAGATTTTAAAACGTTCACAAGTTCACTACCAATTTTATCTGTTGGGTCACTGTTTTTGGTTTTCTTTGGTTTCGGTGGAATTATGTTACTACCATGTTGCTCTTCAACTGGCTCATTGTTTTCTTGATTTTTCATACTGTTATGCGTTTTATTCATTGATACTACAGGTAAGAGAAACAAGAGTTGATTATAATATTTGTACTTTTTATGCGTAGCAGCTGATCCGCTCTTGGTAGTAACTAGTTCCCGCCGTTGTTTAACAAAACCATCACGAAGCGTTCTCCACCTTTTTTGAAGTAATGTTCCTAAAACAAAATAAAAAAATACTCTTATATTTCAGATACTTAGCAAGCAGTTGCTCGTTTACTGAGCTTCATTTCAGCCACAGAATAGGATTATCAACCATCAGAAAAATCGTGGAAGAGGTTTGCACAGCCATTTGGGACTTCATGAGAGCAGAATGTTTTCCTGAGCTCACGACTGAAGCGTGGTTAAGCATAGCTGAAGGTTTCCAACAACGGGCAAATTTTCCTCATGTGATTGGAGCTATTGATGGAAAACATGTCAGAGTTTACAAACCATCCATAACAGGATCATTGTATTACAACTACAAACATTTTTTTTCAATATTGTTATTAGCCATTTGTGATTCTAATTATAAATTCATTTTCATCGATGTTGGTGCGTATGGTAAATGTAGCGATAGTACTGTTTTTCAGAATTCAATATTTTACAAAAAACTTAGGGAATTTAATCTTAATATACCAAGAGAATCGAATATTCCGGGAGTTCCCAATGATCTGCCATATTTTTTCATAGGCGATGAAGCTTTTAACATTTCTGAACACATATTAAGGCCATATCCGGGGACCAACTTGAATTTTACTAAAAGAATATTTAACTATCGTTTGAGCCGAGCGCGCAGGTATATAGAATGTGCATTTGGAATTTTAACCCACAAATGGCGAATATTTCAACGACCATTAGATGTTAACGTAAATTTAGCAATAAAAATTATCAAAGCGTGCTGTTTGCTTCACAATTTCGTAAGAGAAAGGCATGGTGTTAATTTCAACGAAATAGTATTCAATGGTGATATAAACAGAGGGTATGTGCGAAATTCCGAGGGCTAGAGTTCTATCAGGTACATGCGGAAGTGACGCAAGGAATAATTTAGCTGATTTTTTGTTAATATTGACCCTTTGCCGTGGCAAAACAAATATGCTTAAACTAGCTGCAGCGTTCATAATTGTAATTTACCTATCATTAACTTGTAGTAAATAAAAAAATTAAAACAACTTACCGTTCTTTTGTTTTTCTTCAACCGATGCATTATTATCAGTAAACATATTTATTACTTCCTCCCATTGTTTCACCTTCTGCGCTCTGTCACTGTATTCATCACATTTCATATTCCAGATAGCTGGGTGATTTTCGATTTCGAATATAAATCGATCGATATCGAGATCCATTTTCAAACACACACGTCACGCCCATTCAAAATCACGCGCGGCACTGCGGGATTCGGTGTGCCATACCTTGCGTTTCGCCCCACACCTACGCGCGGGGGTGCATGTTTCTCCGCGTGTATGCGCGTGATCCGCATGAACGCGCGTGGATGCATTTTCTGTGTGTTAGACTGTGCGTGTTTTCCATACAAACGGAGATACTTACAAGCAACGGAAGAACACGCATCCACGCGCTACGCTGCATCATGCGGGGCAGTGTGAGAATCGCCTAAGCGCGCCATGTACAATGTACACCGTAAACGCTGCCGCTGGCACCCGCCGCTGTAGGGCCGCAACAGCTGATAGTGGGAGTTTGCGTGATCTTATCTACATGTACTGAACCACTAATGTAATAGGGTAATAGTTTTCGGTACGCCGCTCCTTACACCTAGTATTCTGTCCCAATGCTGCACAGGCTTCTTCTCACAATGAGAAGGGTAAGGCCATAGTCCTCCACGCTGGCCAAGTGCGGGTTGGCAGACTTCTCATGTCTTTCGAAAACATTATAGAGAATTCTCAGACATGCAGGTTGCTCCACGACCTTGCCTTTGCCGATAATTAACAATTGAATTAACAAAGTAATGTCAACAGTATGAAAATATTACCTTCATCAACAGAGTTTGTGTCCTGATAGTAGGTCAATGACATTTGAGTAAAAGCCCATTTGCTTAAACAGATCACATCTACTCTATCACCGTCAAAGTACCGGTACACAATGTTACTGTTATTATTTCCTTCGTAAATTTTAGCATTATTCACAAGCACCGTTATTAGATCTGTAAAATAAATAACACCATTTATTTGATTAAATCTATGCATAATTATTATAAAATCGCAATAGGCTCGCCCACTATTACGTGGGACCTAAAAATTCATTGCCAAAATGTGAGTGTAATATTACGCCTCTGCCTACCCTTCGGGGATGCAGGCGTGAGTCTAGAAATAAATAAATAAATAATAATTATAAAATGAAGTTCCCCTCGCGTCCTGTCAGCATGAAAGGTATAAACTCAAAAACTACCAAACGTATTGTTGTAAAGTTTTCGACGATAGTGTGCTCTTACTGACTATAATATTCCAGAGAAAGGTGTAGATGTATGATTCACGCGAGCGCAGCCGCGAGTATATATAAATATGTATAACAACAAAACTACGGAGTAAGAATTAATGTTAATTATAATAGGTTGCACGTAGACATATGCACGTAGCAATACTTTCCCACTGAAAGTATTCAGTTACCTCAAAATGTTTATTTTATTAGTTAGAACGATATATAAGTCCAGTAAGAATAATGCTCAAGATTATCAGCACCCATAAACCTCTTTAAGAAAATATATACTTACCACCAGCTCTATGGTTCGAGGACGAATTCAGTCGACGGAATAACACGGAGATCGAATAACTAGAAGGTGTATTTTTCCCCCGTAATCCACAAGCTACTGTAAAATATTTATCCGAAGAGGACATCGCCATGTGCTTGCTAAAATTGATGCCATCGTGGTCCGCTGAAATTGTATAAAAAATAATAGGTTTTTTTTCTTTCTAATTTTATTTGAAACTGTGTGATTGACAAGGTTTTAAGGGCTTAAAGACTGTTTACTAGTCTATTTATCGATGAATTTAGCTACTAGAGATATATTTGACATATTTTGTATGAAGCTTCTGTCAAATAATATATCCCTAGTAGCTAAATCCATCGATAGACAGAAAATTGGAAAGGAGCGTTGGGCTTATACCCACCAAGACTTTAATCTGAAAATAATGTAATTTATCAAATATTATTTTTAGGCTCACATCTGTGGGGTAAATAGAAGTGTTATATTACACCCACATTCCTCTTTATTATGAATTTTAACGTATTCGAAATCGCAAAATTTAGAAACAACAACAGCAAGGATTTCAAAATCATAAAATACATAAAAATAAGAACGGTCAACTGCTCCGTCTAATAAAAAATTCCAGGAAAGGTGGAAAGAATACTACTCTCACCTCCTGGACGAAACATATCCTAGCCGAGACCCACGAATTCCTCCCCTACCCATCATAGGGCCCATATTGGTCCCGTTCTATAAAAATTAAGGGGATGTTTGACTTTGTGAGAACTACAGGGCAATCAAACTGATATCACATTCCCTTAAGATATGGGAAAGAGTTATAATCAGTAGATTGCTCCAGCTTACAGAATTATCAGAAAACCAATTTGGCTTTGACACTGGAAAGCCAGGTCAGGATTCTGATGGAACAATATAGGGACAATGGGGTAGACTGACATATGGTGTTCATCGATTTGGAAAAGGCTTTCGACCGAGTTCCGAGGTAATTAATATGGGAAGCCATACGGACACATAATGTACCAGAATATTACATTAATATTGTAAAAGAAATGTATAAAAATTGGTTGCCTGTAAAGTCGGTATACGGGCGAAAGTTTTACGTGACAACGACTTTGAGTGGTAAAATAATTTTAATGTGAATATTCATTCGTATAATAGGAAGAAGGATGAAAGACGCGTGCCTTTCACTTTTTATGTCTGTCTCTCTCGCTCTTAGGCGGGACGCGTGCCTCTCACTCGCTCTCATTGTGAGCGCATAACGTGAGCGGAGCGTAACGCAGTTTCTTGAAGTGTCACCCGGCAAACCAATTTATAAGACGTTGTCACGTCAAAATGTCAAAACCAAAGTACGTTGCATTGCTGGAACGAGTGAAGAGTTCGAAGTTAAAGTCAGTGTGCACCAGGGGTCGGCACTAAGTCCTCTTTTTTTTTCAACCTGGTTATGAATCCTCTGACCGCCAAACTTCAGCAACCACCATCATCGAACATCCTCTACGCAGATGATATTAAGTACTTAAACAGTAACTTACAATTCGAGCTGGAAAAATGGAGAGCCGCACTAGAAACAGCTGGTTTGCGAATTGGTAGAGAAAAGGCCGAATAACTGCATTGTAACTTCAGTGGCGTAAACACCTCTGACACCATCCACCTGCAAGACACTCCATTGAAAAAAGGTAGAGAGCTTTAAATACTTAGGCTCTATAATTGCCAGTGACGGATTCATAGATGCCGACGTAGCTCATGGAATAAACATATGATGGATGAAGTGGAGGGAACTGTCAGGAGTATTATGCGATAGAAAAATGCCAGTACATGTAAAGTGTGCAAATACTAAATATTTATACACGTGGCAGCTTCAGAGCCAGAGACACTGGAAGAACGCCGTCTCAGATGGTACGGACATGTCATGCGGCGTCCACCTGAACACATGACTCAGAAAGTATCTACTGACACTGTACCCACCATCAAAACGACGAGGAAGACCCCGAAAAACATGGATAGCCTCTGTAAATAATGACATGAAAAAGGCACAAACATCAGCTGAGACGACCCAGGACAGACAGTCCTGGCGACAAGTTATTAGAAGAGCCGATCCCAAATAAATGGATAAGGCGAGAAAGAGAGAGCTTCCTACATACTGTCTTATTGCCGTTAAGTCAGGTCCATTGCCAGACTCAGTGATGCTACTGAGAATTCGGAAAAATACAGTGACACTAACCCGACCCGGAAATCGAACCCGGGACCATCCGATTAGCAGGCGCATACGCTATCCGCTGGACCACCGAGGCAGTCTTTAATTTTAATATTAAAACATAATATTTCTGTATATTCATTCACATGCCATGCAACAACCAGTTAAAATGCTTAATGCAATATCTACAAACGCACAAAAAAATACCTACCGGCTTCCTCTTTATTATCGAAATACATATTATAATATGACTTTATATCCCATCCGTAATTCAATGAACAATTTATTGTCACCGAATCATCCACTTCATAATTGTAAATAATTTTTGCTTCACGGTTCCAATTATATAATTCAAATGTATTCTTGCTTTTTTGTCCATCGATGGTTAGATCCAGATATTCTGAGAGAATGTCAATATTCATTAAAGATATAAATACACTTTATCATTACATTAATGATTTCAATTTGAATTTTATTTTGTTTTACGAATATTTAAGGTACTTGAAAAAGCGCAAGTTCTATTTCATCATCCTTAAATATACAAATCAAGACCTTTGTAATATTAGTATTTTAAATAAAGAAATAAAATCTGTACAGAAAAATCGTTCTTTTCATTTTTCTGACTCAAAACTTACTAGTTAAATCCTTAATATCACTATTTATTTTAACTTTTTCGAAACGAATGTCGACAGTACGTAGTGTCAGTCCTGTCGTTTTGTTCCTTGCCTCGTATCTCAAATATTTACTATAGTCTGTTACAATTCGATTCGCTGATGTAGCTGAAATATAAAACAATATAAGATATATTAAAACATCTTTTATCATGCAAAATATATTTAAAACTCTTACGTTATTGACTGACAGACAACGGACAGCCGAAACTACGGGGCACAAAAAGCCGTTGGGCCTGTATGTTCCTTGGGGAGTACTAAGGGAGGACTTTTAGAAAATCTATCATGAGAGGGCAAGGGTCAGAGATTATATAAAAATGTTTATCATGTTATCATGTTTATTGCTAATTGTAGGTATACAAAAGCCATCATCAATATTTTTATAGGAATTAATACAAACATGAAAACCTACCTATTTTTCTTTCTTTGTTCTTATAAATATGACAATGTAAATATTGCGCGGTTAGTTTACATGCCCCATCGGGATAAAGAAAGGATTAAACAAAAAAAAATAAGCTTTAAAACTATAACTCGACTACGTCAAAAAACGGGGTCTAAAAAGAACGAAACAAGAAAATAGCTCATTCAGATATAAATCTAGAAAAGTATAAGTACAGAAATGCTCAAGCTAGAGCCGTGGTACTTATTACTAGAGCCGTACTACTTATTGATAGAAATATTATTCAGGGGACCTGTCCAGACCTGACCAGGGGGATAAACCCACGGACTACTAAGTAGTCTAACCGGATTTGACTGAATATTAGTTTTTCCACAGGAGCGCAGGACGGTTGCTGATCGGTTTCACGTAAAACCAATAGTTAATCATAATCATACTAGATCCTCCGATCAGCGGTATTTGAAGAATAAAACTCGACGTAGGACCACGACAGGATAAAATGAAATATGTAAATACTTACATTGAGCAAATCGCTGCACCATCGGTGTCTGCCACTGACAATCGCATTGATACTGATAAGATTCCACTTCAATGTCATCATTTCTTGTCTCGCAACTGAAACTCATAATTTCTTTTTCAAACCACGAATCAAAGGTTTTCAATATATAAACCACATATTTTGTGGACGTTTGCGTGTTTTGAAGTCGCAGTGGTAAACCATTGATTTTCAAATGCATCGCATCTAAAATTAAATTATTCATATACACAATGATAATAATATAACATTAATAACAAGCTACTTGTTTAACTTTAAACTATTCTACTGCTGGGCACGGGCCTTTTTAACTATGAGCATGGTAAGGCCGTAATCTACCACTCTGGTCAAGTGAAGGTTGGCCTTCAGATGTCTCTCGAGAACATTATGGAGCACGCTCAGACATGCATGTCATGGGATGTATTGGGATTAAGATGTATTGGGATTAAGAATAAAAAGTCTCTCTAGCCTATTTTAGAGGCCACTAAGGAAAATACACGAAGCAAATAAAATCATGTTGAAGAGACAGAAAACTTGACCTCTAACCTATGCCAACCAGTGTTGCCAGTGTAGTACATACAGGATATGCCATACAGGATATGGATAGATTCACACCTGTTTTCCGAAGGGGTAGGCAGACACTACGGAAATTTGCAACGATCCTGACGTATCTCCCTTGCTTCATTCACTTCCGTTTTTCCCCAGCGTAGTACAGTAAGACCAGTGCCCTGTTTAATAAAGCTGACAATGCGACAAGTCCGACATATGTCAAAAAGTGACAATATGACAATTTTTCTGTTTAATAAAACTTGTAAGCGACAAAATTGTCATGACAATCCGACATTTTTCTGTTTAATAAAACTTTTTAAGTGACAGGTGACAATATGTCGTGAAAAACTTGTCAAATCTGCTTTATTAAACAGAAAATTGTCATGACATACACAAATATGTCAAATATTTGTAGAATTGTCCGACAATTCTGACAGGAGCTGTACCCTCTGTCACTAAATCTAATATTGGCAAATATGTCAAAAGTCGACATAATTGTCACGACTCCGAATCCGACAATTGTCAGAAATATTTTGACCGTAGTTTTCTGACATAATATGTCGAGTTTTATTAAACGCATTTTACTTGACAAATATGACAAGATTTCACCTGTTGATTTTTTACATATTTGTCACTTTAATTAAACATCTTAAGCATGACAATTCTACAGTTTTGTCTTTCTTTGACATATTTGTCGAATTGTCAGTTTTATTAAACAGGGCCCAATTCTCTTATTGCCTCACAGTGCTATTGAGACTCAAAGAAAGAGAAGCGTTTGTACAACAATGGACTAGAAAAGGCTGGTGATAATGATGACGTAATTGTTTCCACAATAAATCAGTCAGTGGACTTACCATTGGTAGCGTTGTCTAAGATGAAAGTGACAGTAGCTGTAGCTTGAGATTCTCCTGTGGAACATTCACATGTCACGGTCGAGCGGTCGTGGGTAGTTCCCAGGGTTATTCGAAGACCTACGGCCGGCCCACTAATGGTGTTGTCACTAAGCGCTGTGGCAAATCAGATTATCAGTTCGTGTATATATATGTTTGTGTTATAACTTTGCGGATTTCTAAAATGATGGTAACTCGTGGTCATGGGCTAACTAATAGGTTGTCAATTACTTTGGTTTCATATACCGTAGCTTTCTGCTACATTCACTTCCACCATAGTTCTGACCATGTTCGCGAGTTGCCTAGATTAAAAAAACGTTAGTGGATGCTCCTGTTTCACCATATTTACTTTGGGAGGCTTGCCAAACATCATTTACTGATTTTAAACTTTCGCGATTTGTATACATCATACAATTTTATTAAAACGGGTCTTATTCGCGATATTTAATTAATTTAATTAAATATCGCGAATAAGACCCACTTTAATAAAATTGTATGACATCATTTACTGCTTGAGTATGATATCAATAGTTACTAACAAAAATTTTTACTATTAGATGTATACAATGTGAAGCAGTTGCAGCTCCTTACAAAAATAAAATGTACAACCATTATAATTGACTGAAAAGAGTGGCCATGAGTTTTATTGCCCGTTCTTTCTCGTGGTTCTACCAATTGCATTGCGAACGTGGCAGTAAATGTAAAAATGTAGAATCATTAAGTAATTATACGACGACAGACAGACGAAGATATACGATTGACGTTCATAAGCCTCACTTTGTAGCCTAGATGAATAAATGATTTTGACTTTGACTTTGTAATTTAAATTTTACAAACCATAAGTATATAATTTAAATTTAATGTTTTCCCGAATAGTATGCAATCAGCTCATGATATTTTAGCATTTGTTATTTGTTTTCAATATTTTGTAAAATAGTTTCTATACGAAATTTCTATGTCATGTTCTCTGTACATACTTTCGTGAAAACACTTTATTTATAATTAGCAACATCAAACGATATATGAATCACTTACTAACATTTATGAGATTTTGAAATAAACTTCCCAAATATTTTAAATTCTCAGTATATTGCACATCTTCTAGACAAGAAAAACTTACTTCAATACAAGCTTAAATAATAAATATAATTTATACGTTTTATTATGCCATATATGCTGTCTGTTATTGTTATAATTATCTGATTTGAATATAGCTAGACGGCAAGTATGTATGATTGTACATCCTAACAAACGACATTACTTTTTCCAAATCTTATATACTTTGAGTAGAATTCGGGCTATGAATGGGTAAGTTTATACAGAGATCAGTAGAAGCGATTAATTCATCCAGTCTTAGCCCAAGGCAAAGGATCTAAACACATGGGCCAAGTTTCTTGGCGCTAAGAATTAAACAAATGTCTTACCAAATATCTCCTGGTGACGTTCTTGAGTGGAGTCCTGGAGGCAAGTTAGACACACACGAGACTAAAATTGGCCAATAGTAGCAAGTGAATTATCTTTACTTTACCAGACTCTAACGCAGCGTCTTCAATGCACGATGCAAGTTCACAGGATTCGCAATTTCTCCTTGCAAATGTCAATGAATAGTTCACAATGTCTTTTATCACAATTTACCGTTGCCAGCACTAGATCAGGCGGCATTCAAGGCGGTTTACTCTATTTAGTTCAATTAATCAATTCACACGAAATGCAAAAAGGTGTGCTCACAATAACTTTTCACAAATGTTCAATATGTCACAAACCGTGCCGGGAGTCAAAAAAGCGGCAATTTAATAGATTTCACAACTATTCGCGTAGCTACAAGGATGTGCTTTTCAAGAGGCGATCAATTATTTTACGTACGAGTCGACAACGTGGTAATTTTTCAACGCGGGAAGGACGGAAGTGACAGTTCAGTGTGACCATTGTCAGAAATTTTCAATAGACTAAACAAAATGTTACTCAATCGATGTAATCGATTTGACTTATAATAAAAACTAATTCTATTTCAAACATCCACCCGCCCCGGACCGGCCTACCGGTCCGCTAATCGGTTGGTAGACGTGACAATGTTGCAACCGCTCTCCTCAGAATCGAACCGTCCACCAAGACCTCAGCAAATCGGGGAACTCCATCAGCCCCAGTTACCAAGCGAAGGATGCGCCCCTTGCGCCATCTGAGTGGCGGAAGGTTAGCCTCCTTGATCAAAACGAGGTCACCAATCTTGGGTCTTGTCGGTCCACTTAACGCGTTGCTGGAGTATGTGCAAATATTCCAAATTCCAGCGTTTCCAAAAGCTCTGAGTAATCTGGCGTACCAATTCAAAACGCGAGAGACGACCAGGTCTCGTATCAATATAGGGGTACTCAGGCAAGGCGACAAGTGGGCGACCAATCAAAAAATGGCCTGGCGTAAGGGCCTCCAAATCATTCGGATCTGAGGAGATCGGGCACAATGGCCGAGAGTTCAAAACGGCCTCAATCTTACAAAACACAGTTGCGAGTTCCTCAAATGTAAGGACAGATTCACCGATTGTCCTGCGCAAGTGTGTTTTGGCCGATTTTACGGCGGCCTCAAATATACCACCCCAGTGTGGACAATTTGGTGGGGAAAACAACCAATTTATCCCACGTCGGGCAAGCCTATCACCTATATCAGCTTTGTTGGTTTCAAGGAAAATTAACAACATCATTCAGATAATTATAAGTGCCCTTGAAGTTAGTGCCGCAGTCAGAACGGATCAAGGAAGGCAGCCTTCTGCGGGACACAAATCTGTCAAATGTGGCTACAAACGCCTCGGTCGTAAGCGAGGAGACCAGTTCCAAATGTACGGCTTTTGTGGAAAGACAAACAAAAACACACAAGTAGGCCTTGACAGTCTTGCTGTTTCGAAGTGTCGACGTTTTCACCAAAAAGGGACCAGCGAAGTCCGTGCCAACATCGTCAAACGTCCTGCTTTCAGTTACGCGATCTGCCGGTAAGTCCCCCATCAACGGCTGCATGGTGGAAGCCTTGAGCTTATAACAAGGGATGCAGCGAAAGACTACACTCCGAATAATTCTTCGGGCAGACAAGATCCAAAATTCGCGTTGCAAAATGGCCAACAAGGCATTACAACCAGCATGCGAATTTTTAAGGTGACGGTCAGTTACCAACAAGCGTACCAAATGACCGTCCTTGGGTAACAAAAGGGGGTGACGAGCCCCGTAAGGGAGGTTGGCGTTCTTGAGACGCCCTCCAACGCGCAAGAGACCCGTATCGTCCAAAAAGGGGTTCAATTTAGATATTGCTCCCGACAATTTCGATCTCCCTGATTTAAGGATAGCAATCTCCTTTTCAAAATGCGC
The DNA here is from genome assembly GCA_944739405.2 of Euclidia mi. Lineage (NCBI taxonomy): Eukaryota > Metazoa > Arthropoda > Insecta > Lepidoptera > Erebidae > Euclidia > Euclidia mi. The sequence continues at coordinate 27,695,077 of OX123203.2, forward strand.
CAACTGCACAGAACGAACCCAAAAGGTGAGGGACTCCTGTCGTTCCTGTGGTGAGAGAAACGGTGTCAGACGTTTTTGTTGTGGGTGCCTAAAATTAAAAACAAAACGCTTTATCCAAGCAGTGACACCTAACAACTTGTCGAGGGAGCTGTAACGATTTAACAAAAAATCGGGGTCGAAGGCGCATTCCACCTTTTTAAGAGCGAGTGTTCGTAGACCCGGCAAATTAGAAGTATTCAAAACTGGCGTTCGAGGCCAATCAATTTCTGGTCGACTCAACCATTCCGGACCCCACCACAGCGAATGACCTATCAAACTAGGCGTCAAGCATCCGCGCGAGGCACAGTCAGCGGGGTTGAGCTCACCTGGTACGTGTCTCCAAACAAGTTTGACTTCGGATTTCTGGATTTGGGAAACGCGATTAGCGACAAATACCTCCAAAGTGTGGACAGACGCTTTCAACCAACACAGAACAATTTGGCTGTCTGTCCAGGCGTAGGTCCCAGCAATACAAATGCTTTTACCCAAAGTGTTAGACACGTGGTTCAATAAACGTACAAGTAGGGCTGCTCCCGAGAGCTACAATTTCGGAATGGTCAGAGATGTCCGAAGGGGTGCCACCTTGCTCTTTGCCATGATTAGGGAAACCCTCACCTAACCTGAGGCACTAACTGTGCGCAAGTACACCACGGCCGCGTGACCACGTTCCGAGGCATCACAAAACCCGTGAAGGGTGGCCTTGTACTTCCCGGGAGGAAGGATGGGACGAGGCAAGGAGATCTCGTTGACGGCAGGAAGTGAGGATACAAAAGAGGTCCATTCCTCAACAAGAGTACCGTGTAGAGGTTCGTCCCAGGTCAATCCTGCTGTCCAAAGCTTCTGCAAGAAGCATTTTGCCCAAAATATGATAGGACAAATCCAACCGTTCGGATCAAAGGTTCTGGCGACAGTAGACAACACGAGACGTTTAGTCCAAGAACAAGGCAATTTTAAGTCTACGTTATACGTAAAGATGTCTTGGACTGGTCTGTACTGAACGCCGAGAACAGCCATCATGGCGGGGTTGTCAACAATCTCAAATAGATGTGGATCTTGCTGATGATCCTCTGGCAAGCCTTCCAAAAGCGCTGGTGAGTTGGAAATCCATTTACGCAACTCATAACCAGCGGAGGCCAAAATACCTATCAATTCGTCCCGCAGGAGGATCGCCTCGTCCGCTGTGGAGGCGCCCGAGCAAATGTCATCGACGTAAATATCGTCCTTCAAGATGGCGGAGGCTCGTGGGAAACGTAAGCCTTCGCGGTCTGCGAGCTCCCAAAGAGAACGTATTGCCAAGTAGGGGCTTGACCTTAACCCGTACGTATTTGTATTGAGCTCGTAGACGACCATGGGATCACGAGGAGATTCTCTCCAAAGGATCAGCTGGAAGCGACGGTCATCAGGGTGGATAATAGTCTGCCTGAACATCATTTTTATGTCGGCCACAAAGACCACCTGATGTCGTCGGAAGCTGGTAATGACGTCACAAAGGTCCTTGACCAACTTGGGACCAGAATGCAAGCACTGGTTCAAGGATACGCCTATTGAAGTCTGCGCAGAACCATCAAACACTGTGCGCAGCTTGCAAGTTGATAGCTTCAATACCGCATGATGCGGGAGAAAGTAATGCTCCACCGAACGCCAATCCAAATTTGACACAGACATGTTGTCGCACGAGTGATTGATTTTCACGGGATAGCCGGGATCGATCACTCGCCGAGCAATTAAAAAGAGATGATTAGGTTGTCTTACGGGAAATAAATAAAAAATATCACCAGGAAAGATTAAACTCGCGTTATATTCCAGAATTACAATGGTTTTGATTACATAAAAGAGCTGACACTTGAGGTTAACCGACTAGACTATTATCCAGGGCGTAGGTCGTAGGTTGACACTCCACAGGTCCTCGGATGAGTACTCAGCTTTGACGTGTGTCTCGCAGCAGAAGAAAGGGCCCAACCACGTGTGTCGCTGGTATATATATGGTCGGCAAGCGGGAGAGGGCTCCCCACTGCAGTGCGTCATCGTAGCGGGGCTCGCAAGCGCCGAGGCACGATGTCACAATGTGTCCCAATTGTTCATATTCTCTCATGAACTCAATGTACTTCTGTCTGAGCTCCGGATCACGACCCATGCGACGACCCATGCGACGCTCCATAACCAACAATCTCTTTTGGGCTAAAGGTCGTGACTCACCAAGCGGAGGCCGAACAGACAGAAAGGGCAGCTTCGTGATAATCCGACCAGAACGGAGTCGACCAGTGTTGTTCTGGAAGAACAGCTCGCACTCCTCATGTTCTGGATTCAAACGGGCAACTTGAGGGGGCTCCTCTACCTCCCAAAACCTCTGAACTGCATCAGAGAGAGCAGAGCCTACAGCCAACAAATTATCAAGTTCGGGTGGAGGGGAGTCCCTAGGTACAGGTCCCATCAAAGCAAATCCAAATATGGTCGGGATGGCAGTCAAACCATTTGGCACCAAGACCCGTTTCCCACCAATCAAAATTCCACCGAGGACATCAGAGCCAATCAACAAGTCGATTAGTCCCGGTGTGTCAAATTTGGGGTCTGCCAGTTCCAATCCCGATGTCAAATTCACCACAGCAGCGGGTAGCTGTTTCTGTGGGTGCATACCCAAAATATTCTTCAACACAATAGCCGAGGTTTTAATCCTCGGGTGTGAAGATCCAACAGGGCCAAACAAAACCTTAACTTGCCCTTCAACATTAGAGGCTACGTCACCTATACCCCGTATACAATTCGGAAAAGAGCCCATATTTAATTTAACCTGCCCCACCAAATAAGTGGAAACAATGCAACCTTGTGAACCTGTGTCCAATATAGCACGGACAACAACAGAGGTCCCCGTGGGTCCCCAGACCCTAACAGCAACCATTGGTACGATAACGGTGTCAATGGGGGAGGTTGGCGTTATAGGGCAGGGGTCAATGACCTATTGTTGCCTGGGCGGCGACCGTTGGCCAGGACCAGGCAAGTCCAAATGAGGGTGCGGCTTGAAGTCCTCAAAAGCGCGATGACTCGATCCGCGCGCCATCTGTGGGGGGTCATAATGACGCACCCGCCCAAAACGAGGTGGGCGCGAGTCAAGGCGGGGACGCTCCGCCAAAGGAGGGGAATACCTGGGGCAGCAGTCATGGTGCTGGTGACGCTGAACAGCACATTCAGGTGCGCGAGAGAGAGGAGGAGTGCGCACGCTACGGTTCTCCAAGCGGGGTGAGCGGCGATCAATTAAGCGAGGCGACTCTCGGCTACGCACCGGTGAGCCTCGGCTGCCACCTTCAAAACACCCGCCCGTGCGCGGCGTCGGCTGGTTGGACAAGCGGCCAACCTCTCTGGCATTCATACAGAGAATGTCCAAATGCTGTCCTCCACAGTGAGGACAGGGGCGAGAGTCTGGGCAGTCTCGCTGGTAGTGGGACCCGAAACAAGAGAAGCAAAGGCGGCGGGCATTCGCGATGCGCCTACGAGAGGCGACATGTAGGTCCAAGAATGCCCTACAACTGGCCGTTCTGTGCCCCGTGACCTTGCAGTAGGAGCACTCCGCTGGGCTCTGCGTGACCGCAAAGCGAGGAGGGCGCCGGTCAACATTGGCTCGGGTGTGAACGCGAGCCTGCTCCTTGACCTTGGGCGGCTGCGTCTTAGCCGGCGTGTCACCACCGGAGTTGTCCAAGACCCGGCACTCATCCTCCAGGAACCTCTCCAGGTCAGCAAAGGGGGGATGATGGGGAAGATGGGTCGCGCTATCCCCACCAAAGCGCTGTTCAAAACGCGACCTCAGGTCAGCAGGCAGCTTTTTGAGCACAATGTGCACCAATAGGTAGGACCATTGGTCCACGGGCAGGTCAAGGCACTTAAGTGCGTTGATGGCCACCAAGAGCGGGTTCAACAGTTGGGTGCGCAACCCAGAGACCCGGGTGAGCGTCGGCAAACCCAAAATCTGCTCGATGTGCGTGTCGGCGAGGCCACGCTTATTATGGTACCTACGGGTAATTAGGTCCCGAGCCGTCTGGTACGCCTCGTCAGACACGGGCAGATGCTGGATGAGGCCCTTAGCCTCCCCATCCAGAACCGACATTAAATATGCCAATTTTTGTGCTGGCCGAAGGTCAGCCCTGTCATTGACCAGGCTGTCGAACAAATTAACGAAGCCCAGGTAGCTTTCTAGGCAGCCATCAAAATGGGGGAGGTCCAAAGTAGGGAGCCTACTCACCAGCCCCGGTGCTGACCTAGGAAGCTCCTGCTTCAGGCCGGGTTGCCCTTCCCTATCAGCAACTAGTTGTCTCGCACTATTGGAGACAGCATCATACAGGTCTAAGACCTGGGCATAGTCTTCGCTGACCTTATTTCGCTGGTCAGCGGTGAAATCATTGACTGACACTTCAAGACAGCAAGCGCTGAAAGTGCGGAATTGCTGAAAAAAAAACACGTTTTACCTAGAACTGCCGCTGGGTCATTTTTGTCTCGTCAATATTTGAAGAAAGAAATACGGGCAAACATTTTGGATGGCTGTAGAGAAAGATGAACATGACGTAATAAATGCTTTTCCTTACCTTGAAAAAAAATGATAGTAAGCCAAGGAACGTTTAGGTGTCTGGGTCGTGAAGAAATTGATGGAGCCTTACATCAGTGAGGGAAGAAATGTTACTTGTGACAATTTTTTCACATCACTTTTACTAGCGGAATATTTGAAATCTAAAATACTAGTATCGTAGGCACTATCTATAGAGCTCGGAGAGAAATACCCGTTTCCGTGAATAACGCAAAAAAGGAATTACATAGTACGTTTGTGCTAAAAACAGGCGATACATCGTTGACTGTTTATCAGGCTAAATCTAATAAAAATGTCCAAACCCTCAGTACCATGCATCCCGCTGTAACAATAGACCTAAGTTCAAAGAAAAACCTGAAGCAGTTTTACTCTAAAATAGCTCAAAATATGAATCTGACCAGATTGGAGACATCCTAAATAAAGGACAGGTTAGAAGTACCCTTAACCGAAGATCATGAATGACAAATTTGATGGGAGTGAGTGAAGCAAGAGAGATATGTCAGGATCGTTGCAAATGGCGTTCCGTAGTCTCTGCCTACCCTTCCAGGAAATAGGCGTGAGTCTATGTAAGTATGTACGTAAAACATTAAGTAGATGTCGTAAATCAAATGGGTCGTAAATATACATTAAATGCTGCTTCCAGACGTTGTCCGGTTCATACATTTTATAATTTGTTGGATTTAGCATGTATAAATACATGGGTATTGTATCTTATTATTACAATTGGGAAAGAAGTATTTGTCTAGTAGAAAAAATACAATTCTTGTGGAAATTCCGGCAACATACCGCAGAGACAAGAAAACGGACAAGGTGCCAGGTAAAGTCGAAATGCTCAAATACTAAGTCATCTGTGAAGTGCCACATATGCATAAAACTATCTCCAATAAATGCACTGATAAAGAATATTATTTATGTATTGCTTGTTCTAATGATAACGCACACCTAGCAGTATAATGACACATTTACTTTTTTCTTATTTTACAGAAATGAGGGTCAAAGATTTTACAAATGTTTGAAACGAAGTCATGACTTCATTTTACATTTTATCATGGATTTTATGGTTTTAGCAACTAGTATAGACCTTAATAAATATTTAGGGATAAAAAAATCCACTTCAGGTTTCCAGGAGTTGCTTCATAACAGTCAAAGTAGAAGAAGAGCCATGCAATTGTGCCGTTATACTTTTAACAACTTCCAAAAATGTCATATATGCCCACAGCCATAATTATATAGGATGTGAAAACCAAGAAATAAAGACAATTGGTTAATAGAAAACAAAAGTTTTTATTTGAATTCAACAACCATAAAAAGTTTAACTAAAATATTATAATAACCTATATTTGGCTCGTGAATCATTAATAAATAGTCATCATCAAACTATAATAAATAAAATAAAGTATAATCACGTATCTTCTCTTAATTGTAGAGGTAGGTAATCATCATACATTTTTAAAATTATGGGTCAGAATTATTGTGAGATAGTTACTCTCCGTTCTAAAAACAAAAGCAATGGCAGTTTAAGTTAAGTTATAGGTACGATAATGAAATCCAGATTCAAATCAAATTTTACCTTACCACTCCGAAATTTTAAGCAAGTTTACTTTATCTTTAAGTATATTTATTAATTGACTAAGCAGTAAACAAAACTATAAGCATTTAGGCAATATTAGGTAGGTACTTGCACAGTATGTGTGCACGGCATGGGTGTCCGAGCGTGAAGTCCTTGTCGACCAGATCGGACGCGATCTGTCCCCGCCAGCAGTTGTTGCTGCCATGCTGGCAAGCGAGGAGGGCTGGCAAGCAGTGGCCTCCTTTTGTGAAGCTGTTATGCTCCAAAAAGAGGCTGCTGAGCGGGATCGGGAGAGGGCCGATCCTGCCCGAAGACAAGGGCGGCGTCGCAGAGAGCCGCCAACGGGGCCGCAGGCCGAAAACAGATACCGTTAGAATTTGTTGCTCCGGGAAGCCGCCAGTAGGGGCAGATGAGGGCGTTTAGCCTTCCCTGAGAACGGGTTAAGCTGAACATGGCGCCATGGTAGGAAGACTGGACAGCTCCTGTACCCAGTGTTCCTCACGTAGGGCGTCTTTGGTTGGCAGTCGAAGTGGTTTTTAGTGATAACACCACATACTCCGGCTCTCATTTCCCCAAGAGTCGGAGATCCGAAGGGATTTTTCACCACGCCAAAAAAAAAGGTACTTGCACATTAGGTTCATGATTTTGACCTTGACAATTCGACACGGACCTTTTTCTTCGTGAAATTAACAGCTGGATGAATTTGTGCATGAAAAACTCACGCTTGTGATGCATAACTTCGCCTTTTTTAAACTCTGTTTAAATACCTACGTGAAGCTTTTAAGTAGGTAATGACTAATGAATGAAGATACCTGCTTTAAATCTTCGTAACTAAGTATACCTACGTAACTATTCGCCAAGGATCTTTGTCTCTTTGTAGTTAGCTGTGAGTTAGATTTGCGCATGGAATACTCGCGTTTAAGTAAAATAGCGATGTCACATTTGTCAAATGTGCCGTTTTGACAAATGTGTTTTGAATTTTTTTTTATTTCTACTAACTTACTTAGTTAATAAAATGTCACATTTGCCACTTACGCCGACACAAACTTAGGCACCTCGCGGAGCGCCCCGCACAAGTGACAAATAAGCCGTTATTATGCGCGTAAGCGGGGGGAAAGTACCAAGTAGTACATTGACACTGAACGCCCTTTCTCAACAAATAGGAAAACTAACACCGTGCCGTTTTACCACTCTATAAATTATACACTTTTAAACACTTAGGCCATAAAAACTCAATTTCGCTTTTTTTGTAAATGTGCCATTATACTGCTAGGTGAGCGATAATATTAACTAGTTTATAATAACTTAAAATTTTATAAGAATTATTCAGTAAGTTGTCACGATTTTATGACCAAACCAAAAGTATTAGATTTTTAATTCTAATTTAATCCTATAAGAATTTGTTTTAAGGTGATTATTAAACATGTTCTGAATATTTAACGAATTGGTTTAATAATAACTTGAATGCCTTATACCAATTATCATTATAATAAATAGAATGGAAAAACTTGTCACGACGGCGCCGCGGCGGTTCACGGTGGATCTTAATCTTCGGCGCTTCTAGTGTTATGCTGATGATCAGGTAATACTTGCGTCTTCAGCGGAGGAGCTGCAGGAGATGGTAACATTCATGCATGGTGCGTTAGATAGGAAAGGAATTAAAGTGAATGTAAGTAAAACGAAAGTTATGGTCTTTGAAAAGGAGGAATGCGTTACGGCTTGTAATGTTTTAATCGATGGACAGCGAGTGGAGCAAGTGAATCAGTTTGTGTACTTAGGTACGTTGTTTACAAAAGATGGTAAGAATGAAGAAGATATTGAAAGAAGAGTTGATGCAGGTAATAGAGTGAATGGAGCGCTCAAGGCATTTATGAATAGCCAAACGTGTCCAAAAAGGCACGTTTGGCTGTGCATAGAGGGGTGTTAGTACCTATATTTATATAGGTATGGTAGTGAAAGTTGGGTTTGGCAGAAGAGACTTGAAAGTAAAATAAATGCTGTAGAAATGAGAGCACTGAGAAGTATGTGTGGTTTGTCTTTGAATGACAGCGTAAAGAATTGTGTGATAAGAGAGTGTTGTGGTTAAAAAGAAGATGTAGTGACAAGCATCGAGATAGGTGTGCTAAGGTGGTTTGGGCACATGGAGGGGATGGTTGACGAAAGACTGACCAAGCAGATATATAAGGCAAGTGAGAATGGGACAAAAGGAAGGGGAAGAACTAGACGGACGTTCTCTGACCAGATTGGAGATATCCTTAAAACAGGTAAGATTAGAAGTACCCGAAACAGAAGAGCATGCATGAGGAATTTGATGGGAGTGAATGAAGCAAGAGAGATATGTCAGGATCGTTGCAAATGGCGTTCCGTAGTCTCTGCCTACCCCTCCGGAAAACAGGCAGGTATATGTATGTAACATTAAATTTTAACTATCTACAAAGTAGATCCAGATGCACACTGCCCATCAATTCCTGGGTAATATTGTAGATTGTAATCATATAAACATAAATAAAGAAACATTAAGACATAAAATAAGTATTTCTATAAAAAAAACAATATATGTAACTTTATGCGCCGGCGCAGATCACTGCCGTGGTGTAATTTTGCTCACCACTGACAATGTGGACATAAAAATGACACTTATTTTTCTTCTTCTAATTTATTGCTTGAAAAAAGAAACTGTAGAAAATTACGTTGTACGTTGACATCGTGGATAAAACTGCGAATTAAGGGGTTAACAGTTTTTCGCACTCCCATGGAATGCCGGGAAATAACTTCTTATTGTCTACGCTGCCCAAAGAACATACATGCCAAGTGTCAGCTTCTTCCGCATAGTAGTTTCAGCTGTCAGACAGTCAGTAAAGTAAAGCGTTTTGGTTACCAGCAGCTTGACACGAAGAGTAAACTTGAGGTCAGTGGCGTGCCATCGGAAAAGGCAAAATCTAGTAGGGGACCAAGGCAGGCAGGTAGTAATGATAGATTTGGTTCAGTTCATCCAACCGTGATGATGATAAAGTTTACGTATAGTAAGTTCACGATTTTTTAAACGTAGATGTGTTCTATTTTAATCCTAAATAGAAAATTATGCTCTATGATAAAACATGACTGTATATGCCTGTCTCATTCACACATAGTGTCGTCCAGATCGAACCCATGATATTTGGTGCAATGTTTAATGCCAATTCGACCACTTAATCCATACGTGAAGTTTAATTTGAAAAGAAAAACTGTTCATGTCTCTGTGACTGAATCAAAATTATTCTAAGAATGTAGTTACTTTCTCTCGTATATTTATTTTCTTAACCATTGATAAAGATATATGCCCTAAAATTGTTACTTACTAGTTATGGCGCGCGGCTTAGCGCGCGTTATATTCGGGATTACAAAAATATCGTTTATTTTATGAATATTTTAATATTTACTTTAATAATTATGACAAAATGTTTGACGCAACAGTACTGACAGATACGATAGCACATGCGCAGCACTCAGTTATTACAGCGCTTGCGTTCTTACTTCCAAGAGTTGGATTTATGCACTACAAACTTTGAGCCTCCCTACAATCCCTCCCAGGTATTTTTTTGCAACTAATGGTAGCCTATGTCCGTCTACATAATCCAATATAATTATATCTATATTGAATTTCAACAAAATCTGATTAGCCGTTATAGCGTGAAAACGGAACATACATACATACATACCACACTTTCGAATTTATAATACCTATTGGGATTTTTCTATGTCGTGCTTATCAGTGGGTTTTACCCAATAGTATATGTTTGTGTAATGTTTAATTAATTGTATCATATTTGCCTATTATTACAGTCAACTGGTGCAGATGGTCAGTCGAAGAGGCTGTGGTATTCAGTATCACTGCGGCGTCGGCGCGAGATACTGCTGCCTACGACAATACTCTAAGTATTCGTTGCGTACACAATGTTGCGGGCTGTACTGCTATGGACGTCATGTGCTGCAGTTTTTGCGCAAAACGGTGAGTGTTGCTGTTAATCTAATATTTGGGAGGTCTCGGGTTCGAACCCGGGTCGGGCAAAAAAGGGTGTAACTAACCTTTCGGGGATAAAGGCGTGAGTTTGAGTCTCTCTTATAGGTATTCTACTTAAGGCCGGCCTCACATTAGGCATGCGCGTTCTTCGAGGGTGCGCTCGGCGTGCGCCGGAAGAGCACATTATACTACAGAGTGAACGCCAAGCGCACGCCAGGCACACGCCAGGCGCCCGGAGGCGTATTTAGAAAGCCTATACCATTAGAGTGAAAGTGCAAACTGAACTGGCTTAGCTTTTGTTTGACAAAAACTTGACGAAACCCTAGTCTATTCTAGTACAGAAATGAACCGAAATCGCGTAGACTTTGTAGGATAAATTCATTCTAACATTACAGCAACAAATGCTATTCCATTTGGGTCTAGGTTTAGGACCACAATGTGCCTAGTGCCTAGTGTTGGTTGGTTAGGTGCGACTGTATGTAATTCAAGTAACTAAATAGGATATGTTAGGTTCTCTTTTGACCCTTAACCCAAAAATAGGAGCCCTGCAAAGCAGGGCTCCGTCAACTTAGTTTATTAAAAATTATTTAATTGGACATAAAGTCTACTTACTAATATAATTGTAATATATAATATAACAAACCAAAACCATGTTTGAAAATATCTCGACAAAGGCTTATCTATTTGAGTGAATATGAATCATACTGTACTAGGTTTTGTACGTGTATTTTCTATGAAAATATCAAGGCACAAAAGCTAATCCATTTGAGTCAATTTTTTTACTGAAATAGATTAGGTATTGTCAAGTAATATGCACAAACAAAAACTATTCTATTAGAGTCTAACTCGTGACTCAAATAGTATATAGGCTTTGGAAATACGCCGCCCGGAGCCCTACACCCGGCGGCATACAGAGATGCCGGCATGGCCGCCCGGAAATATCGACGTACCGCGCGGGTTGCAACTTGTAAGGTCATTTCGGTCCCGACATTCACGAGTAGTGTTGTGTGTGGCTTTCTACACGACTGTCACGTAACTGGAATGATGCTGCGCGGCGGCTTTGTGCAAGTTTCTGTAATTCTAAATTATAATTTAGGAATGTCGTTTCCGTTCTTTTGTATCTGTTATCTGAAGCAATTTGGTGGCGGTACGAAAGTCAAGAGAAGCGACGTCGGTCCGATGTATGATTTTGGGATGATTGGTTTGGGACTAGATAGTGTTGTCGATTGATCGTTTACTTTGTAGAATATTATATTATTTTAATTAATCGACATGCCTGTTTGGGCTAGTTGTTAGTTATATTGACAGCTAAGATGGACGTTGTCGCGTTGAAACTTGCCTGGTGTTGTCATTTCATCATCATCATCATCATCATCAGCCTTTAACAGTCCACTGCTGGACCAGGCCTCTCCTTTGAAAGGAGGAATTGGCCTACTATACCACGCTGGCCAAACGGGTTGGTATAGGGTTTGTATCAAGTTTTTCTTCTCTTACAGTGCTCTTCTCTGCATAATATGCTCCCTCTGTCGGCTCTTACGACACCCATGGGATGATATGGGATGGTGACATTCCGTATTCTTATTCCGTCAGCACACGGACAATGGTGTTGTCATTTAGCGTATTCTAATTATTAATTACTAGCTTCTGCCCACGGCTTCGACCACGTGTAAAAGTTCATTCAGGCTAACGCTTACTTTAACACGTGCCTTCTTTTACGTAAAAGGTGAAAATATTTTTAAATAATACCTACGTATGTTAAGCAGCTATTTTAGGTATCTACATCACGCTTTTAAGAGCGGTTCCTTAAAAGTTAGGTGCGTCTACGGCTCTAGCTTGAACATTTCTGTACTTATACTTTTCTAGACTTATATCTGAATGAGCTATTTTCTTGTTTCGTTCATTTTACACCCCCTTTTTTACGTAGTCGGGTTATGATTTTTAAACTCATTTTTTTCTATTAAATCCTTTTTCGTATCCCGATGGGGCATGTAAACAAATCGTGCATAAGTTGCATTGCCGTATTTATAGGAAGAAAGAAAGAAAGGTTCAGACGCTTTGCGTTACGCAAAGCGTCTGAAACTTTCCGCGCGTTTTAAACTTATATTTGGACTCAAATAGTGTGTTATATGTACATATTTGTAATGTGCTCACAAAGAACTTTCTTTTGATACCAAACACGTAATGATTATCTCAATATTTTTTTTGAGGTTCGATTCTGAGCTGTTATTTCCGTATTAGAAAATGGAGATAAAATTTATGTAGCCTATGTAACTCGGACCTTTATTAAAAATCTATTCACACCCAACATTTTATTAGTTCTTTTAAAGGGGAACAATTCTGTCGTACAAGTTTTTTGCAAAACTTTAACCGTTTACGCAGCGCATGCAGCGAAAGCTCCCAAAAGCAAAAAAACTTCATTAGTGCTGCGCTTATATTTGTCTTAGCGTAATGATATATAACCTATAGCCTTCCTCGATGAAAGGGCTATCTAACATTCATTTCTTTTCAAATCGGACTAGTGGTTCCTGAGATTAGCGCGTTCAAGCAAGCAAACAAACAAACTCTTCTACTTTATGATATCAAGTATAGATTACACTTATTTCAAAAATAGAACTGTGCATATTGTGAACTTACTGTGACAAAAAAGTGACTATAGTTAACAAAAATATGAGTGAGTAGTGTAAAAATGGGGGACCTGGATCAAAAGATCCAGGCTCCCCCATTTTTACAATTAATTTCATTCTTTACATTCACAGCAACATAATTTACTTATTTTACTACTCATATAATATATTCTTTAATACATACTGAATGAATATCTTAAACATTTTTCTGTCCATGAAATTAAATGATTAATGTATCTAGTTCTGAGTATTTGATAACATGATAAACATCGAATGAACATTGATATCTGACCCGTACAATGCAATAATGATCTCATCACTGAGGGACGCAGATTGTTACACGTGCTATTTATAATTGTTTCTCTTAATACACTATTTAAAATATAGGTATCTATTTATGTTTCAAGTTTTCATTTTCTTAAATAAAACTATAATTCATTGGCAACATAACAAGTGTTTATTGACAATAATTTAATTTTACAAAGACTGATAAAACGTATTGTTCAAGTAATGTAACATATCTTTAACTCGCAAGTAGATGCTATCAGTGTAAATGTCTTTTACAATATGCTGAAAACATATCTCAGCACTGCACCGACAGACGGATGATTCAATGCTTTCAAACTGGTTTGCATTATAAACCTCGACCCGAATTACTTTCGAGCCCTTTGAAACAGTTTTATAAAAATTCAACAACTGTCTGCTATCCGCATTGTTCGTCCGTTCTTCCTCATCCAAATAATTAACGACATTTTGCAACACATCAGGGTCTATCATCAGTGGAGGTGAAACCGGTGAGTAAGTCCAAGTGGGTAGCTGAAACATATTATTCGTTTATATTTAGTTTACAGACCACTATATTAATTAATCCTATGAAATTAATAAAAAAAAAAAACAAATAAAATATAGTTAATATACTGACCGACATTATAGTATTTCACAGGTGCACGTCAAAAGAAGTCAGAAAGTTAAATAATTTTATTTCATTTTTTTCTCTATCTTATATAACAATCATTTTGTATTGTAAAATGAATATTCATATGTAATATAAGATCAGGTGTAACATAATATCATGAAATGTGAAGATATGTTTGTTCATTGTAAATTTGATTTTGAGGGGCCCGTGGCAAAGTGGCGACCGCTCGAATCAAGTGATTCGCGAGGTTAAGCGCGTTCGTCACCGTCTGGTTTATAGATGGGTGACCGGCCACAAAAAGTCACACCCCCCGTGCCTCGGGGAGCACGTTAAGCCCTCGGCCCCGGCTGTCATCAGAACATCTTTGACAGTCGTTAGAGGCATCAGTACCCTCATACATCTAGTCTAAACCATAGAATATGGCTGTCCCTTCGGGTTGCGGAGGTCAGACGGCAGTCGCTCTGTGGAAAAACGAATGTTCAGTCAAATCTGGTTAGACTAGAAAGCGGACCCCGGGCTCCAAGGCGTAAGTCCTGGATGCAATCGGGATAGCGCTCGGAGGAAGATGATGATGATGATTGTAAATTTGATTTTTTGCTAATGCCTTATACTAGCATACCTATAATAAATACTTAACACGGGCAAATCCATAGAAATCACTTAGTATATATCTAAAATTAAAGGTTTAAACCTACTGTTCATAATGTAGCATACTACTCATATATTTTTATTATAAAATTATATTTATTTACTATCCAAGTAACAACAGTGTATCATATCCCCAATGAGACTCAGAGGTTTACAGATATTTGATTCCAAACGTATGTCATTGTATTGTAATACTATCATCATATTTTATGTCCGTTGCTGTTTTACCCGACTACGTAAAAAGAGTTAATGGTTTTAACAAAAAAGTTATACTTTTTTATTAAAGATGTTCAATCATAGCAATGTCCTGTCTTTCAAGAACTAGATATCGTTGAATTCATTATTGCGTTGTTACATGTGCTATAAAAGATTTATGCAGACTATGCATAATTATATTTAGTACGAGCAAACCCGTGTTATTTGTGTAGTCAGAATAGACGTCTCATTAGTGGTAATTAAGTGTTCTCTTGTTTATACATATAATTTACAAGTACATCCATGGTATTAAAAAAGTACGCTCCACTTAAAGTTTAAAGGGAGTGTATACACCATTCAGAATACAACATGAGTAACAGTGTACCATCATCCTAATGATAGGTACTTATTTAGACAAAGTGCTGACTGAGCTCTACAACCATGTTTTTATATTTGTAAGTCACTATATTGTTTTAGTATCGGATTGTCTGTATGTTCGGAACAGATTTAATATGAACAAAAACATGTGTTCGGTAAGTATTTATCATAAGCGAAGACATAGTATTCGGGTTGTATGATTTTAAAACATTAAATAGGATAGGTATCTTATTTTGCACTTTAAGCAAATTAAGGACATATTTGGAGGAATATCGTCTGGATTGGGTGTATATAAAGCGTATCGATGTTGCCTAATTCACAAACAGCTCTCCACGAGGGAAAGGATCTTCACCTAGATAGCAACGCTTCAACCAGAACTAAGATGTAAGTAAACCATTTTTTATATTATTCTCTCTCACCTTTTATTAATAATTTAATCTTGCAATCGTTTGAATGATTAGTCATTCAAATGATTTGATCGCTCGTTCATTCAAGCGATTGGAATAGTAAAAGAATGAGAACAACCTTTATATCAGTTAAATGATTAAGAATCATATGTGTCAGCCTCGATGATGTAATGTTCAGTGTAACCGACAGCCATGCATGTGGTCACGGGTTCGATTCCCGCACAAGTCAAATATTTGTGTGCATGCATATAACTATAATTCTCAATCATTATATTAGTTAAATGATTAAGAATCATAGGTATCGGCCTCGATGACGTAGTGTAACCGACTGCCACGCCTGAAGTCGCGGGTTCGATTCCTACACAAGTCAAACATTTGTGTGCATGCACATGGATGTATGTATGTATTTATACATTTTGTATAATATGTATGTATTTACAAAAAGTATATACATATGTATGTTTATGCATTGTTTAGTACAAGCTTTGCTTAGTTTAGGTTAGATGGTATTGTGTGTATGTGGTAGAATATTATTATTATTATTATAGGTCTCATTCATTCATCTCTCAGTATTCATACCATCATGTACGATGATTGAATTTCCAGATTAAGCAAGATACATAAGTAAATCTTTGATTGAATATTAATTCCAATTTAATTTATTATTCCAGGTCCGAGTCAATGCCTCAATTGTTCTCATCCGAAGAAGACTCGGATGTTGAAAAGCAGCCGAGGCAGCAGAAATCGCCCCCAAAGCCGGCTGCAAGCAAGCGGTCCAAACCAGCTGAGGGATCTAAAGCACATGTGACTAAGAAGCCTCGAATAAACCCAGTTCCTTTAGCTGACAATAAGTTAACGGCAAAGGATCTCTTCGGTAGTGAAAGCGAGCCGGAAGATACATCTATGAAAGCATCTTCGTCGACGGGTAAAGAACCGGCTCCTCTTTATTCGTACTACACTAAACGGGTCGAAAAAGGTTATGCCCGGAAAATTTCCGAGACCAAAGAAGGACCCTATTATATAGAAGTAAAGGTGTATAATTGTGATGAAATTAAAGCTATACCACCAGTAAATAGGTGGCGCCACTCTATCGCTACAATTAAAACTAGACTAGGTGCTAATACAGAAATGTGGCGTCATTTGAAAAAGTTCATGTCATCAGTTGACAAAAATTTTAGTAACTGTCCAGTCACCCTTATAAATTCTTACTATAATTAAAATTATACGTATAACAATTATATTAATATTAAGATAATAAATATAATATCTACTTGTAGTCTATCCAAACTTATTATTACTTATTTTTCACTTGTTACTGAATATAAACATTGACTAAATAAAATATATAATAGTATACAAAACTAATGTTTTATTTCCAGTTCCACAGTCCAACGATCGTAGAACATCAATAACAAGACCATCTAATACAATGAAAACTTGTACCGAATGTAAAATTGAAATACCACAAAATCGATACGCATATCATAACAGAACTAATATACATAAGACAAATAGCTTATTGAGTACCGAATTTAAAAATGTTTCTATTGTAGCAACAGCATTTAAAAATAGAATTGTAACTTTTCGTCTGAACTTAGCTCAGGCTGACGAGCACCTCATAAGTGAGGCGATCCTGAGTAATAGCCAGACGCGTACAGGTCAAGATGATGAGCCCCTTATCCGTAAGGCGATCTTGAATTCTGTGCGTTCAAATATCTGTGAATTACAATTAGCTCGGGATGACGAGCACCTCACTTATGAGGCGATCCCGAGTAATATACATACAAATCAAAATCATGAGTACCTCGTTCCTGAGGCGATCTTGAATTCTGTACATTCTGATATTGAGAAATTAATAAATATGGTACTTAAAAAATATGACTGTATAAAAGTAAATTTTGAGCTGTTTGCTAAGTTTCTTCTCATTAAATCTTATCACGAAGAAATTGAAATGAAATCTTTTATCACCAAGTATGATATAATTTATAAAAATACTGATATACATGAGTTTTTTTCGAATAAAATACATATCTTGATGCGAAAATTTTCAGAATTTGAGCATGTACAGTCAGGTTGGACATACCTTTCGCTAAGTCATATTGAGATAAATATATGTAAATACTGTCCCATGCGTGGTGGCACCTACATACAGTTACCTTCAATAATAAAAAATACTAAAAGTTGTTTGAATTTACATAATAATGATGAGTCTTGTTTCTTATGGAGCATCGTAGCTGCACTATTTCCTTGTAAAAAGAATGTGTGCAGAACGACATATTATCCTCATTACAGCAAAGTTCTAAATATTCAAGGAATATCATTACCTCCTTCATATAGTGACATAAAAATTTTTGAACAGATAAACCCTACAATAAGCATTACCGTATACGGTTTAGACAAGAAGAGTATTGTCACTGGACCGTTATACATGACAAATAAGAAAAAAGAAAATCATGTAAATTTATTATATTTAGAACGGAATGGTAAAGGACATTACTGTTTAATAAAAGATCTCATACGATTAGTGCGACGTCAGGTTACTCATCATCATGGTAAAATTTTCTTATGTGATTTATGTTTACAATTTTTTACTAATGAAAATAAATATGTCTCTCATGCATGTTCTAAAATTCTGACAATACTACCGGAAAAACATACTATACTGAAATTTAAACATTATGAAAGAAAACTTAAAATAAATTTTATTATTTATGCTGATTTCGAAAGTTTGTTAATCAATTGTAATGATAATAGTTCTAAAAATACCACAACACTAAAAGTACATCAGCCGTCAAGTTTTGCATATTATATATGCTGTTCTCATAACAGCAGACTCAATAAGTTTGTCACTTACAGAGGCATAGATTGTGTTGAAGTTTTTATTAAACGTTTAATAAAAGATGTCAAAAGAATAACCAAAGTTTTATGTACTAATTTACCAATGAAACCTTTAACTCACGATCAAGAAAGAGAATATCGAAATGCAACCGAGTGTCACATATGCAATCAGTTATTGTCTGGAGATAAAGTTCATGATCATGATCATATTACTAGCGAGTATAGAGGGGCGGCGCACTCTTATTGTAATTTAATGTACAAAGTGTGTCCATTCATTCCAGTAGTATTTCATAATTTAAGTGGTTATGATTCACATATATTTATTAGAGAGTTGGCTAAATATGAAGGTTCAATCAAAATAATACCAAAAACAAAAGAAAAATATCTTTCGATTACTAAACAAATTAGAACAAACAAAGGCACTCGTTCAATACAAATAAAATTTATTGATTCCTTTCATTTTCTAAGCTCAAGCCTAGATTCTTTAAGTAATAGTTTATCAGAAAGAGATTTTGTAAATTTGTCAAGAGAATTTATTGATGAAAGTAAACTTAATTTATTACGAAAGAAAGGCATTCACCCTTATGAGTACATGGACGATTGGTAAAAATTTAACGAAAAGCAACTACCGTCAAAAGCCAATTTTTATAATAGTTTAACAATGGAATCTATTACAGATGACGAGTATGCTCATGCTCAAAATATTTGGAAAACATTTAAAATAAAATCACTAGGTGAATACAGTGATCTGTATTTAAAATGTGATGTTTTATTATTAAGTGACATTTTTGAAAAATTTAGAGACACGAGTTATTATAAACTGGATCCGGCTCATTATGTGACATCGCCTAGTTTGAGCTGGGATGCTATGCTTCTTTACACGAATGCTGAACTAGAGCTCATTAGCGACTTAGAAATTTATACATTTATTGAAAATGGTATACGTGGGGGCTTAGCACAGTGCTTTCTGCGTCATGCAAAAGCTAACAATAAATATTTACCTCATTATAATGACTTAAAACCCTCTAGTTATTTGATATATCTGGATTGCAACAACCTTTATGGTTATGCAATGACTAAAAAATTACCTGTATCAGATTTCAGATTTTTAAGTCAAGGTGAAATGGACAGTTTTAATGTTTTAAAAGTATCTGATGACAACTTGTACGGTTTTATTTTAGAAGTAGATTTGTCCTACCCAGATACTATTCATGATCAGCATAAGGATTTACCATTCGCTGCAGAGAAATTCGTACCCCGAGGTGGAAAATCTGCTAAGTTAATTGCTAACTTGCATGATAAATTAAATTATGTCATACATTACGTACATTTAAAACAATGTATAAAAAATGGTCTGGTTTTAAAAAGAACTCATCGCATTCTCACGTTCAAACAAGATGACTTTTTAAAAAAATATATAGTTCTTAATACCAATCTACGTATAGCATCTAAAACATCTTTTGAAAAAGATTTTTTTAAGCTTCTCAATAATGCAATTTTTGGTAAAACCATAGAAAATAGAAGAAAACAGGTAGACATAAAATTAGTTACTAAATGGGATGATAAAGAGAATGTCACCAATAAAAAACTTTGCGCACAAAAATTGATTTCAAAACCTAACTTTAAAAGTTTATCAATATTTTCTGAGGATTTTGTAGCTATACAGTTAAATCGCGATAAAATATTATTAGACCGACCAATTTATGTCGGATTTACAGTTTTAGAATATGCCAAGGAGCATCTGTATCAATTTCATTATGATTTTATGAAGAAAAAATATAGAGACAATGTTCAATTATGTTATACTGATACCGATAGTTTACTTTACTTAATTCATACAGAAGACTTTTATCACGACATGCATGATGATTTATCGTATTTTGATACTAGTAACTTTCCAAAGGATAACAAATATAATTTACCTAGAGTAAACTCTAAAATCCCCGGTCTATTTAAAGATGAAATGGGAGGTGATGTTATTACAGAATATACAGGTTTAAGGGCAAAACTGTATTGTATCAATAGTTTAAATACACGTATAACTAAAGCAAAAGGTATGTCTAAGTCTGTTACCAAGAATTTACAATTAAGTGATTATAAAGGCTCTTTGTTATTAGATAAAAGTCAATCGTTTAAAATGAATATTATAAGATCTATCAAACATGTTTTGTACTCTCAACAAGTGAGTAAGCAAACATTAAATAGAAACGATGACAAGGTTCAGATACTTCCAGATCAGATTCATACTTTGCCTTGGGGATATTTTGATGCAATGTTTTGAATCAGTATTTTACAATACTTCGTTGTTTCGACAATAATATTACTATTATTAATTACTGCAAGTGTAACTGTGGACTATTTAAATAAAACATTTTCATTTCAAAATGTATGTTTACTAAAGCAGCTATGTACACTTATTTGATATATGAATACAATACCTATAGTTAATAAGCATATAAGTGTATAACAAAATGTGTATTATGTTAAACAAGAATTAATTAATAAGAATTTACAAAATTAATGCTTTTATTTCAACAAACATAACTCGAGCGTTTACCTGGTATGCAAACCTGTAAGTTAGCTCTGTATATAATAAAAATATTTTGCATATGTATATATGTTAATGTTAAATAGCATTTGAATTAATCGGCAAGATGAAGTTGATCAAGCAACCCATAGCCTTAAATGTTAATAATATAAGGTTAAGTGACTCGGCTCACCACATTAGACATAGCACTTTATTACCGAATACCATTCGGTGTATAATATGTGGTCCTTCAAACTGTGGTAAAACGAATGTTATGATTAGTTTACTGCTGAATGAAAATGGCCTGAAATTTAGAAATCTATACCTTTACTCTAAAACTTCTTTTCAACCTAAATACCGTTTCTTGACCGAAGTGTTAAAAAGAGTACCACAAGTTAATTTCTATGAATTTAATAATGACAATGATGTCATTTCTCCAAGTGAAGCTTTAACAAATTCGGTGTTTATATTTGATGATGTTGCGTGTGAAAATCAAGTAAATATACGCAATTATTTCTGTATGGGTCGACATAAACAAATCGATTGTTTCTATTTATCTCAAACCTATTCTAAAATTCCGAAACAATTGCTACGTGACAATGTTAATTTGATTATTGTATTTAAACAAGATGATGTGAATTTAAAACATATTTATGAAGAGCATGTTAGTACTGATCTACAATGGAAACAGTTCAGAAACATTTGTCAATCTGTTTGGAGTAAACCTTACAATTTTTTACTTATTAACAAAGAATCATCATTGAATAATGGACGCTATAGACAGAATTTTGATGCATTTTTTAAATTCGATTGATGGTTTATAAATTTATACAATATAAATGATTTACATATGTAAACAACAATCAGTATTACTTTTTCTTTGGCTAAAGGCAGTTGTTACAGTTGGTATATTATAACATGGAGAAGAACATTAAAATAGAATTAATGAAGTCTGTAGACTCCATAAAGAATAAAATAAAACAAATGAAGACTCAGGAATATGCCATGAACTTGTCACTCGATAAAATGCTGAAACCTGTCGCTGATCCTCTTAAAACCTTAGTTGATTCGAATATTTCTATTATAAAAAATAGGAATGTGGAAAATACATCTTTCAATAATACTGGCAGCATAGGATCCGACAGCAATAATACTGGCTCATTTGCAAAGTTTGAAGACTGTTACAATATTAAACAAGATTCTGAACAATTAGTTGAAAACTCACCTAAAATGGGATTACCTGATGACCTAGAAACATCATTAGAGAGCTATGATATCCATGATATTTATGATGGTGTAAATATACCGTTCGGGATAAGAAGTGAAAATAAAAAATTATGGATGGGTAATTCAGTAGTATCCTTTTCTAAGATAGAAAACTTGAATAATGATAATACAATTTTGGTTAAAATCGGTGACAGAGCCTATAATTTAACCCCTGGTCTAAAAGAACTTTTACTTCGAAGAAAACCTGATTTAAAATTAATATCTGGCAAAGATAAACTTGTATATAAGGATATGTTACATTTTACAAATGCGCATAAAAGAGATTTTAATCCTAATGGCCAAATAAGAGGCGATAAAGGAACAAAATACCGTGCAATCATCAGACCACTATTTACCGAAATATTAAATGAAAAAGTCCCCACTAAATGTGGAGGAATCTTACCAAAGCTTAAGGAATACAAAAAGAACACTGATCTAGTATATTGGGATGACCCAAATGAATTGGTTGAGAGATTGAAATTACTAGTTGCTTCAAGGGATGCTGGCAACACAAATCATGATAATGAAATTTTATCAATAATTGAAGAATTGAAAGAAGCTGAAATTATTAAGGAATAAATAGTGATAATAATGTGCCGTTTATTCAGTATCATATAGAACTTGACAAGAGACATAATTAAATTGACACGTAAAAAGAGACATGAGCAAAGCAGATGTGGTCAACGAAATTCATAAAAATGCAAGAGTGAACTTTTCACGGAGACATGTTATTACGAAAGATATAGGTGATTTATGGCAAGCGGATTTAATTGACATGCAATCAATTTCCAAAGAAAACAAAAGCTTTCGTTATATCCTCGCTGTTATTGATACATTTTCGAAATACGCATGGGCCTTTCCGTTGAAATGTAAGACCAAAGATGTTATAAGTCATACTTTCAAGATGTTGTTGAATAAAGGACGTGTGCCTAAAAATCTGCAAACGGATAATGGGACTGAATTTTATAACAATACATTTCAAAAACTTATGAAATCTTACAATATTAATCATTATTCAACATTTTCAACAAAAAAGGCTTCAATAGTTGAGAGATTTATCCGAACCCTGAAATCCAAATTGTATAAAGAATTTAGTTTAAAAGGAAACTATAAATGGATAGATAATACGCTTGATAATATTGTTTATAAATATAATCATACTCAACATCGAACAATTAATGAAATTCCTGCAAATGTAGATAATAAAAATAAAAAACGTATAATGGAAAGATATGCAAGTTTAGTAAAACACGTTAATATAAAAAGTAAGTTTAAAGTAGATGATTATGTGCGTATTAGTAAGTATAAGGGCACTTTTGAAAAAGGATATACACCCAACTGGTCAACAGAAATATTTAAAATTAAAAAAAAATTGGTTGCCTGTAAAGTCGGTATACGGGCGAAAGTTTTACGTGACAACGACTTTGAGTGGTAAAATAATTTTAATGTGAATATTCATTCGTATAGTAGGAAGAAGGATGAAAGACGCGTGCCTTTCACTTTTTATGTCTGTCTCTCTCGCTCTTAGGCGGGACGCGTGCCTCTCACTCGCTCTCATTGTGAGCGCATAACGTGAGCGGAGCGTAACGCAGTTTCTTGAAGTGTCACCCGGCAAACCAATTTATAAGACGTTGTCACGTCAAAAGTACAAAATACAGCTCCTGTCACGTATTTAATTGAAGATACAACTAAAGGTAGACCTATCTTAGGTGCATTTTATGCACAAGAACTTCAAAAAACGAAACATCCCAATGTATATCTAGTGGAGAAAGTTCTAAGACG
The DNA here is from genome assembly GCA_944739405.2 of Euclidia mi. Taxonomy (NCBI): domain Eukaryota; kingdom Metazoa; phylum Arthropoda; class Insecta; order Lepidoptera; family Erebidae; genus Euclidia; species Euclidia mi. The sequence goes on from OX123203.2 coordinate 27,718,837, forward strand.
TAAAGGAAATAAAGTTTTAGTGAAATGGTTGGGTTTGTCTTCTTCTGAGAATAGCTGGATTGATAAATCGAATAAATTGTAACAAATGAATAAAAGGTACTTACTTAACTTTTACTATACTATTTATTATGTGTTCAATCAATTATTCGTCAGTCTTAGGATGTGTATTGGAGACAGCAGTCTTCTCAATTGGTTAATAAATAATTTACCATTTGAGTTACACTTACCAGGCTACAATTATTGTGGACCTGGCACCAAATTAATTAAACGGCTTAGACGTGGTGATAAAGGTATCAATAAATTAGACGAATATTGTAAAGAGCACGACATCGCTTACCACAAGTCTTCGAACTTAGAGGATCGTCATAAGGCAGATTTAGTTTTGTTAAACATGGCAAAAGAGCGAGTAGTAGCCCCGGATGCCAGTCCGGGTGAAAAACTTGCAGCACGTTTAGTACACAATGCTATGTCAACAAAAATTAAAACTGGTTCTGGCCTAAAGAAATGTAGCAACAAGCGTTCTCGAAAATATGCATATGGAAAAGGTTTAAAAAACAAATTAAAAAGTGTTATTACCAAAACGAAAATACAAATTAAAAAATTAAAACCAAAATGCAAGAAAGTAGCTATAGAATTAGCTATGGCTGCTGCTAGAGAATTAGCCAATAATTCATCCATTCAACTTCCTCGTGTTATTCCTATACCGAGAACTGGTGGAGTGTTACCTTTGATTCCTATTTTTGCGGGATTATCTGCAGCTGGAGCGCTAGCAGGTGGTGCAGCTGGTATTGCTAAAACCATAAATGAATTCAAGATGGCTAAAAAGCAGTTAGCTGAGTCGAAAAGACATAATGAAAAAATGGAAGCTCTTTGCATAGGAAAAGGACTACACCTTAAGCCACATAAAGATGGACTTGGAATTTTCATATCAAAAGAAAAAAACTAAGATATCGGCTACCCAATCGAGCTGTAACTAATTTAGACATTTTAAAGTATGGAAGTAGTATTCCATATTTTAGAGGTGTCTTTATGAGAGATGAGCTCCCTAAATACCCCTTCGAAAATGAATGTGGAGTTATTAATTTAGATAGTTCTAAAAACCCTGGATCTCATTGGGTAGCCTATGCAAAATTTAATAATTATATTGAGTATTTTGATAGTTATGGAAATCTTAAACCGCCAAAAGAATTCATCAAATATATGGGTTCTAAAGTTAACTACAATTATAAAAACATACAACAAGACCATCCCTTTAATTGCGGGCATCTTTGTTTAAAATTCTTAAACAATTTTTGGTGTAGTAAAATAATAAAATAAACATGATCTTTCATAACAGTCCAGTATATAAGCATGTCTACTACGGTTACCATCTCTGGAAATAAATCAGAATTAATTTCATACTTTCAACCACCACTTAATTTATCTGACCAATATGAATGCGGTTTACTACACTTTTCAGTATTGAATTCAAGACCAGATCTTCCTATTAAAACTGACAATCTGTCTGTGATTAAAATCGAATGTGATCTTGTGTACGGTTCATACTGCAACGGATTACCAACACATTTTATTCATGAATTTGTATCTGATATTGCTCCACGTCATCGTTACATAGAAATACCACAAAACGTCATTTACTTTCCAGTGAACAAAAATGTAATTTCATCCATATCTGTTAAGATTGTTGATCAATTTGGGCACTGTATTAACTTTGGAGAAAAACATATTGAACTACGTCTTCATTTAAGAAAAACAAAATGTTAGTATACTATAAAGATACCCCAGTGAAAACAAAACGTCTTAGTTCTTCTACGATTGTTAAGGTGCAAAGACGTAAGAAAAATATTAAAAAATTGACTAAGTTGAATAAAGATTTTCTTAAAGCCCTAGGGTTTAAAGTATGAGTATACTGCAAATTACTGAATTGCCGCATTTCGACACTTCGATCGAAAGTTATGAAGTCCATTCATATAATCCATACAACAATAGCTTTAGAGAAAACGATGAAATCAGAATCCCTATACATCAGCAAGACATATACGTGCTACCATCAGCCAGTTCCATTTACGTCGAAGGTCAAGCAAAGCTCTTCGGCAAAGATGGGAATCCGATCAAGAAAAACGTTACGTTTACTAACAACCCTGTTATGTCTTTGTTTCAAGACATCAGATACGAAATAAATGGTATTGAAATAGACCGTATAAAAATTCTGGAATCACATCCACAATAAAATCATACATTTCATTTAATGAAGCAGAAAATAAAGTTGCTGCCTTATGGGGTTGGAACTTAGCAGGATTCCAAAGTGATGGACATTTTAGTGCTGTAATACCATTAAATAAGGTTTTAGGGTTTGCAGAAGATTACAATAAAATTGTGATAAATTGTAAACACGAACTTATTTTGAGCAGAAGTAACTCTAACTTAAACAGTGTTACTCTTACTGATGATGTTCATTTTCAAATAGATATAGAAAGAGTTCAGTGGAGGGTGCCACACATAAAAGTGTCAGATCGAGAACGACTAACACTTTTAAAGCATTTAGAAAGAGATAAACCTATTCAGATGGCTTTTAGAAATTGGGATTTATATGAATATCCTTTACTCCCTAAAACCACAAAGCATTCTTGGTCAGTTAAGACTGCTTCACAATTGGAAAAGCCCAGATATGTTATTTTTTGCTTGCAAACTGATAGGAGAAATAATAAAACTAAGGACAGTTCACTATTTGATCATTGTGATGTGACCAACGTAACGCTCTTTTTGAATTCGCAATATTATCCCTATGAACCTTTGAGTTTAAAGTTTTCTGACAACAAGTACAGTATATTATATGAAATGTATGTGAAATTTCGTCAGTCGTATTACAACAGTCCTATAGACCCGTTGCTAGATATAAAAGATTTTAAAGAAAAGTCCCCCTTGTTTATCATTGATTGCTCAAGACAAAACGATAGTCTAAAAACAGGTCCAGTGGACGTACGGCTGGAAATTGAATGTTCCAAGCCAATACCAGATAAGACAACTGCGTATTGTTTGGTTATAAACGACCGACTTGTGGAATACAAACCTCTTAGCAACATTGTGCGCAGGTTATCATGATTGCTGTTGTTGATATTCAAGGCTTTAAAACAGAAAGAAATGAATTTATATTAAAAGAAATAGCTGTATTGTATAACAAAAAAATAGAAGTGCTTTTGATTAAGCCACCATTTCCATTTAAAAATTTAACGGAACCAGAAAAGAAGCAAGTTAGTTGGATTGAACGTAACAGAAAGATATACTGGAATGAAGGATTTGTGCCCTATTCTAACTATCAGACTTTAGTTATAGATATTTTAAGAGATAAGTTTGTCTACATCAAAGGTTCAGAAAAAGTTTTATGGTTAAAGCATATTTTAGAAAATAGTAATAATAATAATAATTTCCAGTTCGTTACCGAACTGGAAATCAGCGGGACCGGACGGGCTGCACAATTTTTGGCTCAAATGGCTCCGTAGTTCGCATACTTGCTTAGCATTTCAATTCCAGTCATCACTGGAATCGGGGTCGCTACCAGATTTTTTAACATCCGGTGTCACTCACCTACTCCATAAGTCTGGTAGTGCCACGGACCCCAAAAATTACAGGCCGATAACCTGTTTGCCAACAATATATAAACTCCTTACATCCATTTTGAGAACGAAATTAACAAAACATATATTTGATAATTCTATTTTATCTGTTTCTCAAAATGGATGTAGGAGTGGGGCCCGTGGTACTAAAGAACTCCTTCTGATAGACATGGCCATTAGCCAACAGGTGCGCCGTAACCGAAAGAATCTATCGACATGCTGGATAGATTACAAGAAGGCTTACGACTCTGTGCCACATACATGGCTTTTGAGGGTGCTGGAGTTGTATAAAGTAGATGCAACTCTATGCACCTTTTTAAGGTCATGTATGGGGCAGTGGAGGACCGTATTGCGCTATCCAGGATGTCGATCGAGTTTGGGTTGCGGTGCTCCAATAAGGATTGAGCGAGGTATTTTCCAGGGCGATAGTCTGAGTCCTTTGTGGTTTTGTCTGGCCCTGAACCCTCTAAGTACCTTGTTAAAGGCTTCAGGGCTAGGCTATCGGTTGAGGAGAGGAGGTCATGTTACATCTCACCTCCTTTTCATGGATGACCTTAAATTATTTGCCCCCAACAAATTCCAACTGACAGAATTACTTAAGGTAACCTTTAGTAATTCTATCAGGATGGAATTTGGTGTGGATAAATGTGCGGTCATGCATGTAAAGAGAGGCAGGATTATGGAATCTGCAGGGATTCAACTCTCAGATTCCATACAACTTAGATCCCTCTCCCCAACTGAGACCTACAAATACCTGGGTATGTCGCAGTCTTTGAATATTTCTGAGACTGACATGAAACAGACGTTGCAGGCTCGGTTCTTTGGCCGCCTGAGAAAAGTACTTAACAGTCTTTTATCAGGTGGCAACAAGGTGCGAGCCTGCAACGGGTGGGCCATGCCAGTCCTAATGTATTCCTTCGGCATACTCAGGTGGACCCAGACTGAACTAGATGCCCTGGATAGAAAAGTCCGTTCAATACTGACTGCATATCGAATGCATCATCCACGCTCATCGGTAATGAGGCTGTACATCCCGCGGAAATGTGGGGGTCGAGGCTTTTTATGTGCTAAGACCCTCCACAACCGCGAGGTGTGCAACCTCAGAGATTATTTTCTGCAGATGAATGTGGATATGCATCGCGATGTAGTCATAATTGATACCGGACTTACCCCGCTCGCTCTGGCTAAAGAGAACTGGCACAAACCTGCAGTACTTAGTACGGAGGACCGACGGGAAGTATGGAGGGGCAAGGAGCTGCATGGACGATTCTACCGGGCCTTACATGGGCCCGATGTAAATTTTACAGCTTCTATATCCTGGCTGCGATTCGGCGATCTCTTTGGAGAAACCGAAGGTTTTGTCTTTGCAATTATGGACGAAGTTGTCATGACGAACAACTACCGGAAATATATTCTGAGGGATGGGACAATTGACATATGTCGGGCATGTCACCAACCCGGGGAATCTCTCAGGCATATAGTGTCCGGTTGTTCGAGTCTTGCCAACGGTCAGTATTTGCACAGACACAACCAAGTGGCTAGGATAATCCATCAGCAACTAGCCCTTAAATACAATCTCGTTGGTTCAGAGGTACCGTACTACAGATATGTGCCCGACCCAGTTCTCGAGAGTGGTCGTGCATTGTTGTACTGGGATCGGTCTATCATTACAGACAGGACTATTGTAGCCAATAAGCCTGATATTGTAGTGATAGACCGAGCAGAGCGACTCGCAATGATAATCGATATCACCATACCGCATGACGGCAATCTCGTGAAGGCAGAAAAAGAGAAGGAGATTAAATATTTGGACCTAGCTCACGAGATTGTTGACATGTGGGATGTGGATTCGGCGATCATTGTGCCGATAGTCGTGTCGGTAAATGGGCTAATCGCCAAGAGCCTCGATCAACACCTAAAGAGGCTCGCACTAGGCAGCTGGATCAAGTCTTTGATTCAGAAGGCAGTTCTTCTCGACACGGCACGCATCGTGAGGAAGTTCCTGTCTCTGAGGCCCTAACCACCGGTGGCTTGGTCCCTGTACCCGACACCGGTGGGTCTCCGTGGTCCCTTTTATATTTTTAAACGTTTTTTTAATTTTTTAAATGTAGTTTATTAATATAAAATGAACTATGAGAAATAAGATAAATAAAGAGAATAATAATAATAATATATTTAATTTAGAAGATAAAGGTTGTCCTAGTTTAATAAGTTTGTACAATCAATATAAATATTCTCGAGATTTGTATAACTGTATTTATCATGACTCTGTATGTGCTTTAAAGAATGTCTTGTGTTTAAATAAATGGTGCTTAGATAATAACATTTTAAAATGAGTATAATCTTGTTTAATTTCTATGATCTATTTTTCTATCCCCTCCTAATTGCTATCCTGCTGTATAATTATATTAATCGTTGACAACAGATGGGCGATCTCATTATACGTTCATTAATGTCTGTATATAGAACTAGCAAGTGAATGAAATAGAAAGTGAATGAACTAGAAAGTGAGTATCAAACATATGCCCAATATGTTACAAAATGAATTCAAACCTCGATATGACATGTATAACACGTATAAAATGCGTGAATTCTCATTTAATTATTACTGGGGGACGATTAATTCAAAGAAACGGTTAGTGATGGAAATGGCTGACGCAGGATTCTTTTATTATGGAAATAGGATAAATGATAAAGCGGCATGTTTCTCATGTGGGGGGGTTATAGAAGATTGGGAGATTTATGACGATCCTTGGATGCAACATGCCATACTTTATCCTCAATGTTTTTATTTGAACGCCGTGAAAGGAAGAGATTTTGTAATGAATATGGGTTTACTTAATTAATATCTGTATATGTTATCAAATACTTAGAACTAGATACATTATAAGATGTTCATTCAGTACGTATTAAAGAATATATTATATGAGTAGTAAAATAAGTAAATTATGTTGCTGTGAATGTATAGAATGAAATTAATTGTAAAAATGGGGGATCCTGGATCTTTTGATCCAGGTCCCCCATTTTTACACTACTGAGTGTCAGTGTTATCTACGCTCGTCAGTGACTGTTACTCAAGATTTCATCAAAGACAACGGCATCTGCTGCTAACCGCCTTAAACATTGGATGTCTGCTGGAATCTGTATGTACTCTTTACATTCATCTCTAATAATCGATTTTAACCTTTCGCGATTTGAATACATCATACAATTTTATTTAAACGGGTCTTAATCGCGATATTTTAATTAATTTAAGGTATAAATACCTAAGTTCGGATAAAAATAAAAATAAAAAAACAAGTGAGGGTAGCTGCCGAAACCCGCGCTTCACAAGGACGACGCTGAGATGACATCAGTCCTGCCGCGACCAAGGCTGTTGTAAGACGGCCGAAACGTCGGTAAAACATAGGTATTTATACCTTAAATTAATTAAAATATCGCGATTAAGACCCGTTTAAATAAAATTATTCATCTCTAATGTTGGTGAAATAACAATTATACGCACTTTATATACTACCTAATTAAACATCAAAACAAAGAGATAAAAGAAAAAACAAAGAAATTTCTAGAAAAGATTCGCTGCACATCAGTGTTCCAAGTGTCGAATAGCTGCAACTCAACGACATTCCAACATATTACTATCCGCTAGATGTCATGACAATACTACGGTAAATTACACAACCGAGAAGAGCGACATCTGTCTGCGAATAGCCAAACTACTAAGGTTGTATGAATAGTAGTGGTCTACTCGTCCAAGTGCAAACAACATCGTGTAGTGACATCTATCGATTACTAGCGAAAGTAAAACAAAGCAGTGGTTTCTTAACTGCGCACACGCAGTTCGCAGTCACATTGGCATCACGTAGCTGCACTAGTATATACATAGAGGGCGCTGTTAACATAACTTAAGATGGAAGAAGCGAAAAATATCACTATTAGGAAACCTATTCCCAGAGCCATTTCACTTGAAAATGTGGACATGAGTATTACTCTTAATACATCGAGCTCTTCAGAACTATTGTGTAAAAGCTTGGATCTGTCGACTAACTTTACATCGATACAAAGGGAGGAAATGAAAACAGAAATTAATAGTCTGAAACTTAATCTACAAAGCACACAGATGAATTGGATAATGTAATATTAGAAAATATGGAATTAAAAAAACAAATATCATACTTAACCCAGGAATTGACTGTATTAAAACATATATGTACGAGCCCTGTGTCTTCACTACAAAAAACATATCCTCCAGAAGGAAAAACAGCGTCAAACGACGACTTACAGAGACGTTTAATAATAGTCCCCTTACATTACCTCATACATGTGAACCGACCAAAAAGCCATTAATAACAGCAAACCTAGAACAGGGATCAATCGTTCTATCGCAATCCGACCACTTACAGGCTGAAAATGACCCAGTTCCTGAAACTAAAATTTTAAAAATTGCCAATACGCAAATTAAAATAATTCCGGCACAAAAAATACAATGAATGTAAATAACGAGCTCATTCCTAAAAATAAACATAATTATATTTATCCTAGGAGATAATCAATGTGTTGTTGATAATCATCGAAGTTAATTACATCGAGGACCAACAATAAATATGAAAAATACAATATCAGCGCCGTCACACAACCTGATGGCAGTACACAAAAAATATTAGAACCAATGAAGACATGCAATGTAAACGAGGCAGATAGAGTTGTTATTTCAGTGGGTGAACATGACGAAAATCCATTGAGCGTCATGATTAACCTTTGCTTCATACTTAATTGCTATCCTAAAATAAGTTTTTTTTGTATTGGGTGTATTTAAAAGCAAATTTTTAAATGAACAATTATTAAATAATATGTTAAAAAGAATCTGCAACTATTTTCCCAATTGTACCTATATTAATATGGCGAATAATTTATTTGACATGTGTAAAATTATCAATTTAAATATTGACAGCCTTGACTATAATTGTAAATATTTGCCTCAAAGACCTAAGTGCAATAAAGTGCCACAGTATCATAAATATGTACCACACAGCACGACTTCTAGAGGTCCACGTAAGGGAACAATTCCCTACTATTTTCCGTTTGTTAAACTGAATAAAAAGGGCCAAACCGCTAATTCGCCACTAACCTTTACGGAAAATAAGGCAAAAAAGGGCACCATCCCTTATTAATTTGCAACAAAAACAAAAGCTCCGCGCATTTCATCACAGTCAACCACAACGTACACCGCTTCAAATAGTAATCATTTTTTTCGTAGCTAATAATAACACAGAAAACTATATCAAAATATTACACCAAAATATAGCGGGACTGAGAAGTAAAACCGAATTGTTAGAACTGCACTTATGTGAACTTTTAAGTAATAAGTCAAAACCGTCATATGCTTATCAGAAACTTTTATACAATGCGGAAATGAATCAATGGTAAATCTAAACGGCTATAATTTAGCATCATCCTTTTGCAGGCAAAAAAGTCAGAAACGCGGTGGAGTGTGAATTTTGGTAAAGCGTGGTCAACATTTTATAGAACTGAGTAATATCAAAGCTCTATCGATTGACAAGCACTTCGAATGTTGCGCCATTGAATTACTTGACCAAAAAATTATAATTGTGTGTTTGTATAGGACACCAAATTCTGACATTAACATATTTTTTAACAAACTGGACATCTTGTTAAATAAAATCATATATCATTCTGACAAAAAAGTGGTAATCACCGATGACTTAAATATAAATACATTAAAGGTAAATAAACAATCAACCGAATTATTCAATCTTACAAAAAATTACAACCTAACAATGCACATAACCCAACCAACACGACAAAAATCTTGTATTGATCATTTTATTAGCAACATACCAACAGCTGAAGGAGAAATACTTCAGCTTGGATTATCTGATCATGAAACGGCCCAATTACTCACCATTCTTACAACTACTAAAAAGCCTTTGCTTACAAAATACACATTGTTCAAGAGAGCTTATTCTAAAGAAAATATTCTGAAATTTGGATAATGTATAGCAAGCCTATCATTTAGCGACATACTAGAGGAATCTAATCTAGATCTAGCGTATACGAAGTTTCACGATCATATTACATTATTTTATAATTTATGTTTTCCAATACTCAAACGGATCATTTCTCGTAAGTCTATAAAAATTGCTTGGGTAACTAAAGGGTTAAAAGTAAGCTGTAAAACTAAGCGTCTACTACGATTTAAATATTGCCAACAAAAAACTGAAACGCGTAAATTGGAATTCAAGTCTTATTCCAAATTACTACGAAAATGTATCTCTAGCTCTATGAAAAACCACAACTATGGGAAACTCAAAAACAGTCAAAATATACATATATGTAAAACATCATGGCAATTAAAAAAAAATGAATCTGGAGGCATACCAATAAAAAACTTTATATGTGAGATAAACAAGGACGGTTCTATTCATAAGAACCCAATAGAAATAGCACACTCCTTTAATGACTTCTTAGATGTTCGTACAAAACAATGCAACACAATTAATAACATAAATATACCAAGTACATGTAATAGTATTTATCTAACACCGTGCGACTGTCCTGAGGTCCTGAAAATTATTTTATCGCTTAACCCTTAGCCACCTAGCACCTATTACCGTCACACTACCACCTAACATACGTCTGTGAGACCCCGAAGCAAAAAAATCTCGTTTGTAGAACTGTGTAATGTAAGTTTCAGTTTTTAATTAAAAGATTATTATGAACTTAATAAACTATTTATTAGAGTAAGAAAGGCACATGAATATCAACATTTTTATAATAATCTCAATTAAAGTAATCAACAAGTCTTAATTTTATCCTTATAAAGTAACATATTTGGAAAATGAGATCCATTACAATAATCACATAAGTAGGAGCTTCTTTGAACTCTTTTTGAATATTTACTAATATAATAACTTAAAAAAACATAATAATATCTTAATTAAAACAAAACTTAAACAAAATTGCAAGTCCTAAACTTACAGATTTTCACGACCTTTAATGCAGAGTTTGTGTGAACATTTTAGGCAAATTGCATTCGAAACACATGTATTGTGTTTTACGTTTCTTTTTAGAATCGCAAGTAGAACAGTTCCTACGCACTGTCAACTTTTCTTCAGCACCACTACCAGGTAGAATCCTCGCAACTGCCTTCTAACACATACTCTATAACACATACTCTAATGGTACATCTGCTTCAACATCACTACTTTCATCATTTGGTATATTTTCGTCATCTGATATATCTCGTTCCAACCACCGCTCGATGTATTCATTATTGAAAGCCATTTTCAACTAAAACAAAAAAATATACTAATGTAAAAAAGTCACGTAACCACCTAACAGGGGTCTCTCCGGCCCCCGGCAACATATTTCTACTTACCAAAGACAAACGCGCGCACGTCCAAAAGCGACAAGCGCTTGCGCGGTACTGAGAGGCGCGAGGAAAATTTACAGGAACGAAAAAGTTTATACGAATGCCATCAAAATGTCATCAAAATGCAATCAAAATGCCATTCCACGTAGCTTAAAATTACACCCAACTTCGAGATTTTTAAAGTATTTTAAAAAAGAGTGGCTGCTTAAAAAATGTTTTATGCTATAGACGAACTATTTAAATGTAAGGGAAAAACAGGTGTTTGATGTACTATATAAACAATAATCTATAACAATGTATAAATTATATACTGATATTTAAATGCTGTAATATATATTAATTTAATCGAATTCATGTATGTAAATTAAAGTAATTATATGTCAGTTGCCTTAACTACTACTATTGTGTTGTGTAACTTGTGTACGTACGTGCTGTTATAATATATGACAGTACCTACTATTTGCATGTCAACAACCTGACAAAGATGTGTTGGTCTATATCAAAATGTTTACCATCAAATGTATTTACCACATTTTGCAGCAAATAAAAATTATTATTATTATTATTATTCACTCCATTTATTATCTAACACATAGTTTCTTTTATATTAATAAATTACATTTCATTAGAAAAAAACAACGTTTAGAAATATAAAAGGGACCACGGAGACCCACCAGAGTCGGGTACAGGGACCAAGCCACCGGTGGTTAGGGCCTCAGAGACAAGAACTTCCTCACGATGCGCGCCGTGTCGAGAAGAACTGCCTTCTGAATCAAAGAATTGATCAAGTTGCCTAGTGTGAGCCTCTTTAGGTGTTGGTGCTCTTGGCGATTAAACCATTCACCGATACGACTATCGGTACAATGATCGCCGAATCTACATCCCAGATGTCAACAATCTCGTGAGCTAGGTCCAAATATTTAATCTCTTTTATGATTATTATTGTTATTAGTCGCAGATCATATAACAGTCCTGGTGAATCGTGTGAAATTGTATGAAGGAAACAACAATAGCAACGTCGAGTACCGATACTTCGACGGTGATACTGTAGACGTCACCTGCTTCCATGTTGAAAAGCTTTGCAGATTGTCCATGAGCTACGACTTCGACGACCCGCACCTTGTTAGCAAAGGTAATTTCTTACTATTGAAGATTATTTTACTCCTTGGATCTTAATTTTGGAAGTAGATTAACGTATGGCCCATTATTTAATCTATCGATGGATTTTGCTACTGAGAGATACATATTTGGCAAAAACTACGTCCAAAATGTGACAAAAATGTATCTTTAGTCAAAGAAATATCTTTAGTAGCCTAGTAGCCAAACCCATAGACAGATCAAATGAGGCCGGCTGTAAGTCAGGGATCATACGAAAATAATAGTGCATGGTCTTTATCACTCTATGGTCATTTAAGTATACTGATATCTTCAACCTGTGAATCAAACTTTGTATTATCAGTATCATCATACATTTCTTTTGATCAAAGTTTGATAAAATGTCAACAAACCCCAAAATTGAAAGAGTCATGACAAATTTATTAAAATTGTATGCTATGTTGTGCTCGATTCGATGTTTGTTTTTAATTACCATCAAATTGCATTTTAGTATTACAAAAAATTAACCATTCACAAGCCATAAACGGTATATCCGTGTAGTACAGTAGTATCTAGCCCGAGAGCTGGCATAAATTTTTGGTACCGCAACTGCAGACCTGGCTGGCAAGTAGCGGGGCTATAGATATTTATATTTTTCTTCCAAAAATTTATTTGTGATGTTTTTGACACACTTAACGTAATTTCATTGCTTGTATGTGGGTTCTATTTCAATGTATCTATGTATAATGTCTGTTATATTATTATATGTATATTGTACGAATGTATGTATATATTTATTCTATGTATGTTTAAGTATTTCTATGGAATATGTAAATGTAAGTATGTATATATTTTATTTAAATATTCAATACTGATTACTCATAGTATTAACTACACCATCGCCAGCATGTATAACTGCTTAACATCATTCCTGTCCATCCGAAGGTTGCCTGTAAGAGATCGCACTAAGCGATAAGGCCACCGATTGTATATTACTGGTAGTTTTAAGCCACTTGTACTGTAAAATTTTATTTTGGTGTGCAATAAAGTGTAATTTATTATTATCATTATTATTTTTGATTTATTAAACTTCAACATTTAAAAATTGCACGTTGCCTCAAATACATTTTTAGAAGTAAGAAACAAAATTGATGCCAGCTCTCCTAGTAATCCGTGTTGTAACAAACCCATTAAAGGTCAAATGAAAACTACAAATATCTTTTTTTTATTATCATATTAAAGTAAGTACAAAGGAAAATATAAATAAAAAAAAATATGGAAAATTTTACCGAATATTTAACGAAATTTTATGGAATTTTTTAACGAAAATATATGGGGTGTACTCATTTGAGTACAGTGACCGCTTAGTTATGAAAATTTTCAAAACACGCCTTTTCAACACAAAGTGTTTGCAGGCTCTTCTTATATTGCCAAAATCTGCAGCTGTTAAATTTTGTTGATAGTGAACTCCACTGCCTCCGTGGTCCAGTGGATAGCGTATGCGACTGCTGATCGGAGGTCCCGGGTTCGAATCCCGGGTCGGGCAAAAGTGTTACTGGGTTTTTCCTAATACTCAGTAGCAGCCCGGAGTCTGGTGATGTGCCCGATAACGGCAATAGGCTCGCCCCCTATTACGTGGAACCTAAAAATTCATGGCGAAATGTGGGTGTAATATTTACACCTCTGCCTACCCCTTCGGGGATACAGGCGTGAGACTATAAAAAAAAATAAAAAAAGTTTACTCCATCTTTAGGTAGCCCTTCGAGAACTGATGCAGCTTGCCTTGATTTTCTTTGTTCATCCTGGCGTAAATAAAATCGTGCAATGTGACGTCGGAATATGAACTCATCCATAGGATTATCATTCATATTACATGTAAACGCCAGGCACTAGAAACATATGGCTGTTTCTAGTGCATCATATATGTAAATAATATACATCACCACTTTTTTCCGTGAACAGCAATTCTATATAATGATACAGACTGGTCAAGTTTATCAACACCTCCCATATTTTAATTATACATAAGTTTGGAACAAACGTGGTATAGCTACGTCTATCTTCTCCTTTTTGATTAGACACCAGCGTCTGACAGTTCCGAGAGGTTCCATGGTATCGTAGTTAGTTGCCATATATCTTTTCATCTAACCAGTAATAAAATATTGCACTTTACTTGTCAAATCTGTAGTCGTAAGTGCTACGATAAATTTTTTTCATTTCCTTTGTACTTTTCAAGGGGCAATTTTTTCGTCCAATTTTCTCGTTCAGTTCCCGTAGCCTAGGCTTCTTAATTCTAGTAAAAGGTCATAGCTCGTTAAAAAAATGTCAAAGAAAACTTCATTATAAGCTGAGTTACAGTACAGTTTCTCTAACAAAGTTTTGACTACGCGGGAACCCAAAGGATCAGAAGTTGGTGATTGCCATTTTCCACAGTAAAAATCCAATGAGTAACAATATCCGGTCGAACTAGCTGCTACCCAATTTTTGTACCCAAATCGAACTGGTTTCCCACGAATAAATTGTTTGGCGGGATGGTGGCCATAATATGTCACCATTGATTCATCGATAGAGATACGATCGCGAAACACTCCCCACTGCAAGAACTTCTGCCTTAAGTTTATCTGCCAATGGTCTTATTTTGAAAAAAATATCGTTTGATGTTGCGATCTACAAGATGTAGGTTTCTTTTTATATCACAAAACCTATGCCTTGATATGGCTCTACTGACCAATTCTACAGCTTCGTCTTCATCTTACGAGTAGTACATTGGTTTTAGCCAGATAATATGAAAATCCCAAAAATCTTTTACAAATCAGTGGAATCTATTTGAAACTCGTGTCTATTGTTTTGGTTAGCGTATAGTTTGCTATTGGCTATAATCATCTCCATAATATCATTATCCATTATCTTTACAAATATTTGTTCAGACTTGAGACCCTTTAGTTCTTCACCAATAGCACTTTTCTTATCAGAGACTTCTGTCGAAGTTTCAAAAGTCAAAGAATATGAAGGGGTACATTTGCGTCAGATTGGGTTCGGATTCGAAGAAAATTGACGGGTAGCATCAAGTCTTTTTTTGACGCAAGTGGTTCATCATCACTGTCACTGTGCGTAGAATCCTCGCTACCATTATCCTCTCGATTCCTGAATATCTCAATAGTACCAGGTACATCTTGCGGTATAGGACACGCCACCATACTCTCATCGGCACCCTCCTCCTCATCAGCCAATGCACTTGGATTAAGTGGTATGATAGTCAAGTCACATTCGTCATCTTCGTTATCCTGTAACACAGCTTCGGTAGCTTCCTGAAGCCCACGGTAACTAGTTTAAGCTGTAAATAGCTGTTTCTTCATTGCAAAGTATCTGAAAAAAAAAAACAATTATTTTAGTTACGTATGTTGTCAGTATACTCAACTGAGTACAGTTACATTTACAAGATTCTAGTTTTATTTTAGTAATAATATGTAATTTCTCTTACAGTTTTTAATATCTTTCTTTTAAATCTAATGCATCGAAATAAAAAGAGTACAAAGTGTCACTGCCCCATTTCATTCTGTGGGTATCGTTCGAGGCGAATTAGAAAATCACGAAGTGCCCTTGGGAAGAGACGGGCTACTCGATATCAAGCCCTGTACCCAAATCCTGATATTGACATACAATACTATACTAATATAGTAGATGCAATAATAAGCTCTCGCCCTATTACGTGGGACTTATTTCATATTATAGCGTAGGTAATATTATATTACACCTCTGCCTGCCCCTTCAGGCCTCTGGAATACAGGCGTGAGTCTATAAAAGAAAATATCCCTACCAATATTATAAATTCGAAAGTGTGTATGTATGTATCTAAGTATGTATGTTCAGTTTTCACGCGATAACAATTGAACCGATTTTGTTGAAATTTAATATGGATATAATTTTTTTATTATATTTTGTACTGATTCTGTAGGCAACATGTCTATCGACGGTCGTAACAACATTGACATAAGCGTCGGTCTCCGCGTTACCCTTCGCGCCGCACACAACTACTCACAAGTAAGCTGCAAATGTTTGGATGACGGACCATCAACGACAGCTAATGTCACATTAATTTTAGAAGATGCTCCTAATGGTGAGTCCATGAGTTATTGAATGAATCGCTCGTTTGTTTTTTATCTTTAGGGGAAACTACTACACAGAAATGACTAATTTGTCTATTGTTTTTAAATACAGTGTTTGAAATAAATATATTATCAACAATAATTAGTCGAGTAAATCAGTTTAGTAACATTTGTTATCTGTGGTAATTAATTTTTGACACTGGTCACATTTGTAAGAACTGTCAATTCTCTCTTCCGTTTGAAAAAAGTTGATTGACCATGCGCGGTGTGTACATTGAAGTAAATTTTGTAAAATCTTTGTAAAACTGCCGCTTTTGATTTGCCCGGCACGGTTCAGTGAGCACTTGATAAATTTGTGATTTTATATTGAACATTGACATTTTGTAAAACTGAAAATTGTGAATCCTGTGCCACGTGCCTTGAAGACATCACGCTTGGAGAATAGCCAGCTGGGTAGATATAACATTCAATCTATCGTGGCCACTTTAGTTTTGTTTGTGTGTATCTAACTTAGTTCCAGGCCTGACATCAGTGAAGGTATAGGTAACTGTACATTGTATTTGATTCTTAGCGCTGAGTAACTCAGTCCAATATATGTCAGACTTCTTGTTTGCTCTAGTCAGGTGGATGTAATACAAGTTTCCACTGCCTTGCAACAATTCCCACCTGCCTAGGGCAACTCTGGAACATACAGCATAACGTCAACTTCATATGGTGCTATTTCTCCTTACAGATATAATAAACTTGAAGGTCAACGGCTTATCAATAAGACCACAAAGCTCAGAACATGCTTTAAAATATACTGTATACTATTTTAAAGATGAGTATACTCTGCCGTTATTGGAAACTTTGGTATTGGAATGTGAGTCAAACAATGATGAATTCATGTTGGAATCCTTCCAATATGACTGCGAATGTCAATGGGGTTTGCCCCTCCTGCAACGTTCAGATCCATGTAAGTACGAGAATATACTAAAATAATCTACATAAATTAACTAGGTGCTAGTCGAGTTGTTAGTTAGACATTTGCTGACGGTAATCAATATCTCAAAATATTTCTTGAGAATAATTTAAAAAATCTAATTAGGCAGCGATAGCCTAGTGGAGATACCAACAGACTGCCATGCAGAGGGTATCGGGTTCGAATCCACGGCGCGCACCAATGACTTCTCGGAGTTATGTGCGTATTGAATTATAAATTATCGCTTGTTCCGTGCCTCGGAGAGCACGTTAAGCCGTCGGTCCCGGTTGTCATGAAGATCTTTGACAGTCGTTATAGGGTGTCAGTACCTTCTAAATAAACTGACACTAGTCTAAACCATGGAATATGGCTATCCTTTCGGGTTGCTGAGGTTAGACAGGCAGTCACTCTGTGGAAAAGCTAATATTCAGCCAAATCCGGTCAGGCTAGTAAGCGGACCCCAGGTTGAAACTGGGATAACGCTAGGAGAATGATGAATTTAAAAAGTCGAATTATTTAACAAAAGTTACGTGAAAAGAGTTGTGATCGACTTTATTGAAATTAGTTCGTAGTAGATCGACAAAGTTAGGCAACGCTTGGATGGATGACCGCCTGTGGCATTATTAAAGCACCTCCGAGCTTCGCAGGGCACTTAAAGCTATCGGGCTCGATTCTCGTCTGGAGACAAGAACCGTTGGGCGATGTCGGAGGCATTCTGAGTGTTCTATAAACTTCGAAACTAGAGTTGACCACACACTACCACGAAAATAATATATAGAATAGTGCCTATTTAAATGTACTAGCTTTAATCGGATAAATTAAATTAAGATCTGCTTCAGGCTAAAAATTAATGTTGCTACTTCTGTCGCAACTTTTGTAAAATGTGCCATCGTGGTCTGAGGACACAAAGATTTGTCTTGCGTGAGATTAGGACCCGTCGTGAGTTAGCCTCCGTCTTAGCAGTCACTAACGACTAACAGGCCAATAATAGGAACAGTACAACATTGGCAATTGGATGATCTTAAAACGTGAATAAAATTTCACCTTGTTCAAATAACTATCAATCCCTTCACCTTAATATATAAAATCCTTGCGTTACTGACTGACTGACAGACACGCTACAGCAGAAACTATTGGGCGCAGGAAGCTGAAATTTGGCATGTATGTTCCTTGGGGACCGTAGGGGTGCACTAAGAAGGGATTTTCCGAAATTCTCACGGGATCGGCCAAAACGGGTAAATTAAAAAAAAATGCAGGCGTAGCTGCTGGCGTCCTCTAGTAATATATAAATAATATCCATATAAATTCAAAGGATGTATTTTACATAATTTGTAGTATGTATATTCGTTTTATTGTCAAATCAAATCAACATTGGCTTTTTTTATTTTAAATACATAGATATTTATTAGACGGAGAAAGTATTACTTTGTAATTTATGGATGGGTATTTGTTTGGTCTTACAACCAGTGTACATTAATACGAATTACCTCAGATGCACATTCAGCGTTTCAAAACCGTTCGGAAAATACACGCATTTGTAATTTTTTCAAATAGTACTGTATCGTTCGTCGTACAGCGCAGGCGTTAAATACCAAAATTTTTGATGTAAATAGTACTGTATCGTGCGTCGCACGGCGCAGGCGTTAAATACCAAAATGTTTCGACGTAAATAATACTGTATCGTGCGTCGCACGGCGCAGGCGTTAACTACCAAAATGCTTCGACGTAAATAGGAATGTATCGTGCGTCACACGGCGCAGGCGTTAAATACCAAAATATTTCGACGTAAATAGTACTGTATCGTGCGTCGCACGGCGCAGGCGTTAAATACCAAAATGTTTCGACGTAAATAGTACTGTATCGTGCGTCCCACGGCACAGGCGTTAAATACCAAAATGTTTTGAAGTAAATAGTACTGTATCGTGCGTCGCACGGCGCAGGCGTTAAATACCAAAATGTTTCGACGTAAATACAACTTTAAGACAAGTATGTAGTGGTATAATTTAAAAAATAATATTATCACAAATATAACTAGTTTTGCACAGCGTGGATGGTTTTGAAAATCACTTTGGTTCGAGACTGTGCATCTTGGGTTCTTTGTATGTCAATGCACTGGCATGGTACATTGGTACCATTAAATAAAATATTTATTTATATTTCAGCCTCAACGGGTACCAGGATACCCGATTATAACAAATTTGTAAGATATGAAGCCTGGAGCAAAAATTTAACAACAATGCCAATCCGCACTGTCGACATCCGCTTTAAATCACGTCTTTATAAAACGATACATGATAAAGAAGGTATGTATAGACAAATGCCGTTTTTATTTTGCAAGGGCCCCAAGTTCTGCAACGGGTAAGATGCGGACTCTCTCAGTTGACAATGGCTTGATAATATTTTCTGTATATATATTTTTTTCTATAATTTTGAATCACACAATACTTCATCAACAAAAACCAAGCCCAAAGACCAAGCCACTGGTGTTTAGGGCCGCAGAGATAGGAACTTGCTAACGATACGTGTCGTGTCGAGCAGAACTTCCTCCTGAATCAAGGACTTGATTCAGTTGCCCAATTGAATGTAAGCTTCTTTAGGTGTTGGTCGAGGGTTTTGGCGTTTAGTCCATTTACCGAGCGACTATCGGAATAATGATCACCAAATCCACATCCCACAAGTCAACAATTTCGTGAGCAAGGTTTAAATATTCAAAGAGATTGCCGTCATTAGGTATGGAGATACCGTCAATCAATGCGAGTCGCTCTGCTCGGTCTCTCACTACTGTGCAAGGCTTATTGGCTACAATAGTCCAGCCTTTTATAATATACAGGTACAAAAAAGCACAACCATTTTCGAGAACAGGGTCGGGCACATAGTTGTAGAACGGTATATCTGCTGATGGATAATACTGGCCGGTATCTGTACAACAATACTCAAACAACAAGACATAGTAAGACTAAGAGATTTCTTGGGCTGCTGAAAACGCCCGACCTATGCACCCAACATTATATCAACAAAACCGTTACTTAGAGCATATTGTCGGTAGCTCTTTGTCTCATGACAAACAGCTATTAGCGCATTAGAATTGTGGACGAAGTTGTCATCAACTTCGTCAACAATTCCAAAGTTAAAGTCTTCGGTTTGCCCAAGCAGATCTCCAAATCGAAACGCTTTAAAATTTACT
The DNA here is from genome assembly GCA_944739405.2 of Euclidia mi. Taxonomy (NCBI): domain Eukaryota; kingdom Metazoa; phylum Arthropoda; class Insecta; order Lepidoptera; family Erebidae; genus Euclidia; species Euclidia mi. The sequence continues at coordinate 27,739,190 of OX123203.2, forward strand.
TCTGGGCTATGTAAGGCTTTATAAAATCGTCCATGCAGCTCCTTGCCCCTCCATATTTCCCCTTCGGTCCTTAGTACTAAGCACTGCCGGTTTGTGCAAGTTCTGTTTATCCAGAGCCAGTGGGGTCAGTCTTGTATCATCTGCAACTATATCGCTGTGCACCTTCACGCTCATTTGCAGAAAATATTCTCTGAGAGAGTACAACTCACATTTATGGAGGATCTTTACACGTAGATAAAAAAATAAAAATGAGTTTTTTTTTTGCATTTCAGATGTTATAGATAGTCTGTAGCTACATGTTTGACCATAGTGGTGTACAAAATTATAAAAGTTTAACTACAATCTTTTTTATATAATAAAATTAGAAGCGGGTTTATACATTGCAGAACATTGATACAAGGTTTACAAATTTGTCACAAATAAAAATAATAACAAAATAAAATAGATGTCACAATAAATTAGAGAATGCAGTGTAAATTATTGTAATAATCAATATAAATTCAAGAAATGTCATTAGCAAGATTAGCAAGAAATATAGATAAATTATTAATCAATTAGAATCGGATAAAAAATCACACTTATCAACTAAATATATTTTCAGATGGTTTTTAAATAGAGAAATGTTGAGCTTTTTTATTTGGTATTTTGTTGAATAGTAGGTACTGGTGCCATGCAAAATATGCTTTTGTGCATTAATGTGGTCTTGGACTGTACTATACAGAGCCGCTTTATCACGTCGATTGCGGTTATTGATATCAGACAATTTCTGAAATAATTGTGGGTTTGTTTTAACAAAAACGACTGCTTCATAAATGTATAGCGATGTTTTTTTTTATGAGGTAGGTGGCAAAAGAGCAGAGGGATCGCCTGATGTTAAAAACGCTCTTTTCTTGAAGGTTTGAAGGTCGTATTGGTTCGGAAAAACCGCAGGCGACAGATCATTCCACAGTTTAGATGTGTAAGGCAGAAAGTTTTTTGAGAAACGCACCGTTGTGGATTGCCAACCATCTAAATGATGGGAATGGAAATGCTGTCGCGTAGAACGATGGCGGAAAGAGGCGGATTAACCTGAACAATTCCTCGGAGCACTCCCCATAGTAGTAGCGATAAAAGATGCATAGCGAGGCTATATCTCTACGCCGCGCCAAGGGGTCTACCGGTTGCAAATATCTTGGCAGTCGACAATTCGAGTGGCTCTTTGTTGGTTGCGGTCCAGAGGGAGAAGCTGGTACTAGGGTGCCCCTGCCCAAAGATGAGAACAGTATTCCATATACGGCTGGACCTGCGCCATAAGGCGCAAGTCCAGCCGCCGAAATACCGTCTCGATCTATTGAGCACGCCGAGCTTCTTCGAGGCTAATATAGCCTTACCCTCTAAGTGACCGCGGAACTGGACTTCGCTCAATGTGTCGACACTAAGTATTCAAATACTGAAGGAGGCAGTTAAGGGAGTGCTCAAAACGAGGACATACGACCAACGGCAGTTTTTTAGCGGTGAACACACAAACGTGTGTCTTTGTGGGGTTAAATTGGACCAAATTAAGTCTTCCCCAATCTGAGACCTTCTCCAAAGAGGTCTCAATTTCAGACACAAGTTTATTTCGGCTCTCGATGACTTTTGGCCGAGAAATGTTGGCGCGGGCGGTATATGAAGCATCGCCTGTGCTGTCATCTGCACAACAATGAATGCAGCTGTCTAGCAACATATCATTGATATGCAGGAGGAACAAAGTAGGCGATAGCACGCAGCCTTGGGGGACACCAGCATTTACAGACAAGGCGTCAGAGCATTCACCGTCGACTACGGCCTTTATGCTTCTGTCTGTAAGAAAGCTGGTGACCCATTCGCATAATTTCTCGGGCAGCCCATAGGAAGAGAGCTTCGAAAGAAGCGCTTTGTGCCAGACCCGATCGAAGGCCTTTGCTATGTCCAAACTGACCGCCAAAGCCTACCCCTTTGTCTCGATCGCCTGTGCCCAACGATGTGTCAGGTATACTAGAAGATCACTAGCCGACCGACCCTTACGAAAGCCGTATTGCTGGTCATTAACCAGCTGATTATCCTCTAAAAACCGAAGGAGCTGGCAGTTAATTATGAACTCCATAATCTTCGAGAAGAGAGAGGTTATGGTTATCGGTCTGTAGTTGGACGGGTTAGAGCGATCGCCTTTTTTAGAGATCGGGTGGACCAATGCTGTCTTCCACGATGTTGGGACTACGCCAAAAGAGTAAGAGAGCCAAAAAAGACGTGTTGAAACTGGTGCCAACTCTAGAGCGCACATCTTCAACACAATAGGAGGAATTCCATCAGGCCCACTCGACTTATGGATATGAGGGACAGAAGTGTCATACGGACTGCGCGTTGGTGGAACCGAATATCCGGCATACAGCTCTTGAACAGCGGTATAGTAGGCGGTTTCTGTCCCCCGTCACCTAAGGTCGAGTTGGACGCAAAGAGTTTGCCCAGAAGATCGGCTTTCTCCTTTGCGTCGTGGGCCAAGGAGTCATTTCCTATGTGTAGAGGTGGAAAGGATGGCTTACAGAAATTCCCATTGCTTTGGCAAGAGACCAGAACGCACGTGTTCCCGAAGGAAGGCGCTCAAGCTTCTCGGCAATTCTACCGATATGCTTCGACTTCGCACTAGTAGTCTCTTTTGCAGGACCTAAAGGCAAAGTTATACTCCTTTTTAATGCGCTGGTATTTTCATCCCGTGCCGCCACCGCATCAGCCCAGGCTTGGTAAGCTTCCTGCTTTCTACGAGAAGCCTTTTTGGAAGATGAACCTAACCAAGCCTGAAATTAGCCACCAATGGGGACCACAGAGTATGGAATGAAAAGTTCCATACCCTGTAGCACCACATCAGCAACAGAATCAGCAACGGCGTTGGGATCATCCGGCGAGAAGCTTACTTGTCCCCAAGGATAGGTCGCAAAGAAGTTCCGCATCCCATCGCAATCTGCTGACTTGTAGTGCCACACACGACGACTGCGTGCAAACCGCGATCGCAGCGAGCACGTGAGAGGCACTATACTCCGTACAAGGCAATGGTCTGAGGAGCCAAGTGGGGCGCCTACGGATACCTTGTAGCCGTCCGGATGAGAAGTCAGCAGTCAACGTCTGGGATTCGCTTGGGCGTGGTAACCAGTTGTGTCAGGCCATAAGCCTGTCAATATTTTATATTGTTGGAAATATGGTTTACAGCTATCTCTGGGTCCAAGTCTAAACATAGCCCTCATGCATCTTTTTTAGGCCTTAAAGACAAATTCTTTGTTAGTGGAATTGCCCCAAAATATGGTGCCGTATCTCAAAATTGAGTCTACAGTACCATGATATGCAGTAATAAGCGCTTTCTTACTGATGATATTAGCAAGCTTATGGAGGGCGTAAGCCGAAGAGCTCAGCCTTTTGCACAGTTTTTCAATGTGTTCTTTCCAAGGTTCTTATCGACTGTTAAACCAAGGAATTTTGCTGTATCAACATTTGTAATATGTGTACCCTCATAATGGATGTTAAGATTGGGTGGCGTAAGGCGCTGATTAAATAACATCAAATTAGTTTTAAGTAAGTTAATCCTTAAGTTATTGTTGTTCATCCAGCTAACAACTGAGCCTATCGTCACGATGTCCTTTTTGTAAATATTGTTGGTTCTAAAGTGAATTGCGACAGTGCTATCATCAGCAAAGAGGCACATCGGATAATTGGTAACTGTTGGGAGATCGTTAATATAAATGATAAAAAGCAGTGGACCTAACACACTTCTTTGCGGCACACCATACCTTATTGTACGTTTATTTGACGCAAACACTAGTTCCTGTTTTAAAACAATATAAATTTTTGAAATCGCTGTGTATTGTATACGATTCTTTAAATATGATGCCATTAAATTCAATATATTTCCTCGTATGCCGTAGGCCTCTAATTTACTAAGTAAAATGTCAAAATGTACATGGTCAAACGCCTGGGTCATATCACAATATAATGCACAAATCAGTGTTCTTTTGTCTACATGTGAAATAACATTTTTCAAGAAGTCAAAGATCGCCATATTGATTGATTTATTCTTGCAAAAGCCTTTTTGGGTTTCCGACAGGATATTATACTTTTATAGGTATTGTTGAATTTGCTCAGAGATATATTTTTCGAAAATCTTTGAGATATTTGATAAAAGTGCTATTGGCCTGTAGCATTCACTGTTTAAACTATCGCCTTTACTAAAAAGTGGCTTTACAATAGCAATTTTCAGTTTATCTGGGTAAACGCCAGCACTTATTGAGATATTAAAAATATAGCTCAGATGGCAGCAAATTTCATAAGCTACGAATTAAATTATTTTTGTGCATAAGCCATCATGTCCTGCACTATTTGTATTTCTTAAAGTAAGTATAATTCTAAGAACATCATTTGGTGTACTTGAAGTCATAAACATTGATTTTGAAATCATTAAATTATTTATTTTACTATACTTTAAATACCTTACGGGTTCTATTCTGTCAATAAAAAAATGTTATTAAAGGATTCTGCAATTTCAAAGGCATCGGTAGTCACTGTATTTTGTAATGTCAAGGAATGGATAGTGTTTTTCGGTATATTGAATTTATGTACATTTATAATGGCCTAGGTTGTTTTGGATTTGATATGAGATGTTTTTATTTTATAATTATTTTATTATATTTAGTTGGATTCGTCTTATAATTTTCTTAAATGTTGTGGCGTAAGTCTTAAATTTGTTTTTATTGAACTCATTCTTACTTAGTCAGTATTTTCATAGTAGACTCCTTTTCATGTTGCTGCATTTTTTCATTCCTATTGATATCCACTGTGGTTTGCGATTGGTTCTTACTTTTATTTGTTTATATGGAAAGCAAGAGCAGTACAAAAATTAAAACATTTCACTGAAAGAGTCGTAAGCAGTGTTAGGGTCTTCAGTATGGTATATATCATCAAATGAGAGACAAGGTAGGTAGTTCCTGAATTGTAACATATTTTCCTTACTATAATTTGCCTAATTATGTGCCAATAATCGATAAAACAAGTTTTGTTTACAGAGAATCGTAGAATTTGAGATGCTAAATCCGACCGAATCAATCCGATATCAAGGCCAAGTAGTTCTACCGGCGACTATTAGTTTGGATGACATTAATCGTAATTTTTCTACTACTCCCACTATGGACGACCAAACTAAAAGTCAAACCATAGCCTACTTGTCTAGCTTACCTCGTCTGAACATTAATTCCTTCTCTTTTTCTCCTTTATCATCAGGTGAGATTAAAAAGATTATCCTATCAATTAAGTCCAAAGCCGTGGGATGCGATGACATTAGTCGTCGCATGATCATGGCTATCCTTGAACAAATTTTACCTGTAATTACCCACATCCTAACATTTTCCCTTGACTCTGGTCAATTTCCCGACATATGGCGTAAAGCCTATGTGCGTCCTCTGCCCAAAATAGCGAATCCCACTCTCCTGACACATTACCGTCCCATATCCATTCTTCCCTTTCTATCCAAGGTACTTGAGTCATGCGTTCAGAGGCAGATGTCCAGGTTTGTTTACCAAAACAACATCCTGTCAACTTTTCAATCTGGATTCAGACCTGGACATAGTACTGTCACCGCATTGCTCAAGGTGACTGGCGATGTGAGGGTGGGGGTGGAGGAAACCAGACTTACACTTTTGGTCTTGGTGGACTTCTCAAATGCCTTTAACAACGTCAGTCACGACCTTCTCCTTTCAGTCCTATCCTATCTAATGTTCTCACCTATGGCACTGGAATGGTTCTCCTCTTATCTTCGAGGGCGCCAGCAGTCGGTACGTGTTGATGAATCTTCATCGACATGGCGTAGTTTGAACGCTGGTGTTCCTCAAGGCGTTCCTATATATATATATATATATATATATATATATATATATTTATATATATATATACACAATTATATATTTTATAATTCTAATAAATATATACATATAATATAAAATAAATAAACTATAAAATACCTATGACGATTCAGTTAGTGCATCTAAATAATTCTGCCGGACTCTGGTTATAAACGTGAAACGGTTAGTGGACATCCTGATATCAAGAGGGAGGGCATTCCAGAGAAGGATAGATTGTATATTAAAGGATGAATGGACTAGGCTAGAACTGTGAGAAGGACAAAGAAGCAGAAGATTATTAGAGGAACGAAGATTTTTCTCATGAGTATTACAGAGAAATTGAAAATGAGAAGTTAAATAGGCGGGCGCACAAGGAGAGGGTAGTAAAGAATGAAGAGTACTCACAGTACGCAAGCTACGCCGTTGACGAATGGGTAACCACCGTAACTTTAATTGGTACTCAGAAATGTGGTCAAATTTGCGGAGATTAAAAACGAATGCAATTATTAAGAAGGCGATCGAGCTTATTGAGAAGATCTGCATTAAGGTCGAGATAGCACACGTCACCATAGTCGATGATGGGAA